>VSMD01008400.1:0-51778 GCA_008750895.1 Mirza zaza | reverse complement strand
CAATCGTGCATCCACCCACCCACCCATCCCCCACCCATTCAATTGTGCATCCACCCACCCACCTGTCCCCCATCCATTCATTCGTGCATCCACCCACCCACCCATCCATTCAATCGTGCATCCACCCACCCACCCATCCATTCATTCGTGCATCCACCCACCCACCTGCCCCCCATCCATTCATTCATGCACACACCCACCCACCTGTCCAGCCAATACTCACCTATCACGTGGGAGCGCTCTCCTGCGTCTCAGAGAGCTGATGGGGAGGAAAGTGATATATAAACATGCTACCTGCCTTCCTGGTGTTTATAATCTGGAAACTTGGTGGGGTGGGTGTAGGTGACAGAGACAGGCATTGGTCAAGTTTTTGCACAAACACACGGAGAAGTTGTATTTTGAAAAGTGTTTGAAAGCAGCAGCAGCAGCAGATGCTGAAGCAGCTTTTCCTTCGGAGAAAGGGGATCAGGAGGTCAGGGAAGGCTCCCTGGAGGAGGTGACAATCTGATTGCTCTGAATGCCCCGGCATCTGAATGCTGGGCAAGCGTAAGTAAAGTGAGAGGAAGAGTGCCCTTGGCAGGGGACACGTCATTTGCAGACATTTCTCTGAGACTCTACAGCTTGCTCTGTGCTCTGGCCTCTCCCTGTGACCTCTCATTGTGTCCCTGATGTCTAGCCAATTCCTTGAGGCATCTCCCTGTGGCCTGTGACTTTCTCCTCCCCGTTCTCTCCCCCAACCCCACCTGTGACCCACCCACCACACAAGATGCCCCTGCCACTCTCTCCTTTCTCCTCTGCCCGGCCCCTGATCCCCCTCCGAGACCCAGACCCAGAGCCGCGCTGACCGCTTGCTGGCCCCGTCCCCTCCGCCCAGGATGAAAGACGGCGTGGAGTTGACCCGGGAGGAGTCCTACAAGGCCCGGTACCGCTTCAAGAAGGACGGGAAGCGCCACATTCTCATCTATTCGGACGTGACCCTGGAGGATGGGGGACAGTATCAGGTCGTGACCAACGGCGGCCAGTGTGAGGCCGAGCTCAGTGTGGCAGGTACGGGGCTGGGTGGGGCGAGGGCTGCACTGTGCCTCTCCTCGCAGCTCAAAGTCACCAGGCCCCAAATCTCAGAGTTGTCCCCGATTCCTATCAACAGAAAAGAACCCAAACTCTGTAAAATAATTTAAAGAGGTTTATTTAAAGAGCTGAATATGTGTGACCATGGCCCAGAGGGCCACACCCAAGACGCCTTGAACACGTGGTCCCACCGTGGTTGGGTGACAGTTTGGTGTGATGCATTTTAGGGAGACGGGAATTATGCATGAAGTCACAAATCAGTACATGGAAGGTGTATACTGGTTTGTCCCAAAGAGGCAGAACTTACAGGTTATAGGTGGGTTTAAAGATTCTTTTTTTCTTTTCTTTTACAAAAAACATCTTTTATTTTTGCTCTGACACCATGATATCTGCCAAAGCCATGAATTTCCATAAAGATTCTTTGATTTGCAATTGATTAAAGTAATGAAGCTTTGTCTAAGCCCGGGAACATTCGAAGTTAGGATAAGGAAGTCTATTGATCAGAGACAAGCCCACGGGACATAGACCAGACTCAAGTCATCTTTTAAGTAAGTTGATGGCCTGCAGGTGTGGTTTAACCTATTTCTTATGTGACCTTAGGCTTGTTAATGATTTTGTGTCTTGTTGTTACAAAGAGTAGCCTCAAAAGGGACAGGGCATAACTAGACGTGTCTGACCTCCCTTGTCCTCATGGCCAGCAACTCAGCTTTAAGGATTTTTTCTTTCCAGGGTCCCCTTGGCCAAGAGGGGGTCCATCAAGTCAGCCAGATTTTATTTTAGTTCACATTCCTCTTTTCCCCACACCCTTACATCCAACCCAGCAGCAAGTGCTGTCGGCTCCACCGGCAAAGTCTGTCTTGCATTCGACCACCCTGCCCCACCTGGCCCAGCTGCAGCACCTCCTGCTCGGACTGGTGCAGTAGCCTCCTCTGTGGCTGCTTGGTGTTTGTGCCTGTCCCCTGAAAACCGATCTCCCCCCACTCACCCTTCACACCCAGAGTGAGCCTCAAACACAAGTCATGTTATATAAGATGTCACCGCTTGGGCATGTTGGCCAAAGGGGACACAGGGCCCTATGCACTATTTTTTGCAAACTCCTGTGAGTCTATCATTTTTTTTTTCTTTTTCTTTTTGGTAGAGATAGGGGTCTCACTCTTGCTCAGGCTGGTCTCGAACTCCTGAGCTCCAGCGATTCCCCCAGCCTTGGCCTCCCAGAGTGCTGGGATTACACGCGTGAGCCACCGCCGCACCTGGCCTGAGTCTGTAATTCTATAAAAAGCAAAAGCAAAAAATAAACAAACTGAAGTCATTTATGGGCCAAATAAAGGATGGCATTTCAATTATGCAGCCATAAATAAAAAAGGAAAGTTTAGAATTTAAGGACATGGAGGGATTTCCAGAATATATTGTTAGGTGACCAAGCAAATATGTTGCTATTTGTAGAGGGAGGAAAAGAGAGAAGGAGGGAAGGAGGGAGGACAGACCAATGTGCACGTTACCCGGACGCCTGGGAGTCAGGATGACTGGGGTTGGGGAGCGGGGATTTCCTTCTTCTATATCTACATCCTTGTATCATCTTCTTTTTTTTTTTTTTGGAGACAGAGCCTTGCTCTGTGGCCCAGGCTACGGTGCTGTGGCATCAGCCTCGCTCACAGCAACCTCAAACTCCTGGGCTCAAGCCATCCTCCTGCCTCAGCCTCCCAAGTAGCTGGGACTACAGGCATGCGCCACCATGTCCGGCTAGTTCTTTTTAGTTGCCCAGCTAATTTCTTTCTATTTTTAGTAGAGATGGGGTCTCACTCTTGCTCAGGCTGGTCTCGAACTCCTGAGCTCAAGCAATCCTCCCGCCTTAGTCTCCCAGACTGCTAGGATTACAGGCATGAGCCACCACACCCTGTTTATCATTTTGTTTTTATTATTTATTTATTTATTATTATTTTTTGAGACAGAGTCTCACTCTGGTACCCGAGCTACAGTGCCGTGGCGTCAGCCTAGCTCATAGCAACTTCCAACTCCTGGGCTCAAGTGATTCTCCTGCCTCAGCCTCCCGAGTAGGTGGGACTATAGGCACGCACTACCGTGCCTGGCTATTTGGTTTTTCTATTTTTAGTTGTTTGGCTAATTTCTTTCTATTTATAGTAGAGACAGGGTCTCACTCTTGGTCAGGCTGGTCTCGAACTCTTGACCTCAAGTGATCTTCCAGCCTCAGCTTCCCAGAGTGCCAGGATTACAGGTGTGAGCCACCGCGCCCTGTTTATCTTTTTTTTTTTTTTTGAGACAGAGTCTCACTCTGTTGCCCAGGCTAGAGTGAGTGCCATGGCGTCAGCTTAGCTCACAGCAACCTCAAACTCCTGGGCTCGAGCAATCCTCCTGCCTCAGCCTCCCGAGTAGCTGGGACTACAGGCATGCGCCACCATGCCTGGCTAGTTTTTTCTATGTATATTAGTTGGCCAATTAATTTCTTTCTATTTATAGTAGAGACGGGGTCTCGCTCTTGCTCAGGCTGGTTTCGAACTCCTGACCTCGAGCAATCCTCCCGCCTCGGCCTCCCAGAGTGCTAGGATTACAGGAATGAGCCACGGCGCCCGGTCTGATCTTATTGAAAACAATAATACAAGTTTGAGTGTAAGGTCTCGTCTCCAGCCTCACTTAGAGCCAACCCAGAGTGGCTCACGGCTGGCAAGGCCTGTGACCTGGGCCCGTCAGTTTCTGTCCACTTCGCCTGACCAGGTCTGCCTTCCACACCCACAGCAGCCTCCTGTGGCTTTTGATTCCATTAAGCCTGGCGTGCCCCAGGGCCTTTGCACAGCCGCTCGCTGGCCCTGGGAGGCGTCCTCTGGCGGGTTCTCCCTCCTCCCTCAGGCCGCCTCTTGTTGACTCTGCTCTTCACTGCCTCTCCGCTACAGTGTCAGCTCTCCAAGGCCGGTGGGAAGTTTCTGGGTTGCCCACGCTCGTGTCCCCAGTGCCTAGAGCGGCGCCTGGCAGGCGGTGGGTGCTCACAGGCATGTGTGGCCCGACCGGAGTGGTGACGGCCCCACCCCCCTCCCCCCTCCCCCCCGCGTAGAGAAACAGCTGGAGGTGCTGCAGGACATCGCCGACCTGACGGTGAAGGCCGCGGAGCAGGCCGTGTTCAAGTGCGAGGTGTCTGACGAGAAGGTGACGGGCAAGTGGTACAAGAACGGGGTCGAGGTGCGGCCCAGCAAGAGGATCACCATCTCCCACGTGGGGAGGTGAGGAGCGGGCTGCGGAGGTGGCGGGGCGGGTGGGGGGTGTATCGGTTAGCTGTAGCTGCATAACAAAACGCCACCAGACTCAGTGGTTTGAGAAAACAAGACCTGGGCCGGGCGCGGTGGCCTCACGCCTGTGATCCTAGCACTCTGGGAGGCCGAGGCGGGAGGATCGCTCAAGGTCAGGAGTTTGAGACCAGCCTGAGCAAGAGCGAGACCCCGTCTCCACTAAAAATAGAAAGAAATTAATTGGCCAATTAATATATATAGAAAAAATCAGCCGGGCATGGTGGCGCATGCCTGTAGTTCCAGCTACTCGGAGGCTGAGGCAGGAGGATCGCTTAAGCCCAGGAGTTTGAGGTTGCTGTGAGCTAGGCTGACGCCACGGCACTCTAGTTGGGGCAACAGAGTGAGGCTCTGTCTCAAAAAAAGAAAAAGAGAAAGAAAGAAAGAGAAAAGAAGGCTTGACTTGAGTCTGCGGGTTGGTGGGCTGGGTGGGCGAGGACAGCCTCCCTCGTGCCCTGCGGTGGGCAGGACGTTGGCCCTGCCGCCCGTGCCTGGGCTGCGTCAGGACCTGGGCTGGGACGGCTGGGCTGGTCGTGTGGCAGCTCGTCCCCCGCAGGCTGGCAGTGAACAAGGTGGCTGTGGCCTAGGCTGGGGACAGTCCCGCTGTCACTGCCACCATACTCTATTGAGCACAGGAAGTCGCAGGCCAGCCCAGATTCACGGGGAACAGACGGCAGCCCTGGTGGAGGAGGGAGGGGCCCTGCAGGGTCTCACTGCAAGGGCCCGGCGATGCAGGGAGGGGAATAACTTTGGCCATGTCTGTCAACCGTCTACACAGGGGTGGGGGTGGGGTGGGGCCCAGCCAGAAAAACAAGAGGCCAGAATCCGACAGGTGGCACGTGGGCACCTGCGGAGTTCGAGGAGCCACCGGGACGTGCAGAGTCCCCGTGGTTTCCTGGCCATAGCCCCTGGCGGGCTGTGGGCCTTCCCTGTGTTCTGGGGAAAGAACGTGCCCCTGGCGTGTCATTGAGGATGATGATGCATCCTGACGCCCACAGGGCACTTACGATGTGCCCAGTACTTTCTAGATGCTTTACGACAACCTTGATGTGGATTGGTATCATAACCCATGCTTTACAGATGAGAACCGGAGTAACAGAGAGGTTAAGTAACTTGCCCAAGGTCACACAGCTACTAAGTGGGATGTGAACATAGGCCATAGCATTCCACAGCCCCGAATAAAAACGGTGGGCATGGCATGTCTTAATAGATCGCATCGAGGAGGCACTTCTCGAGGTGGCCTTAAGGGAAGCACATGGGGACAGTCTGACTTGGGCTGCCCCCCACCCTGCTGCCGCCCAACCTTTTAGGTTCCACAAGCTGGTGATCGATGACGTCCGGCCCGAGGACGAGGGCGACTACACGTTTGTGCCTGATGGCTACGCCCTGTCACTCTCTGCCAAGCTCAACTTCCTGGGTGAAGCCTCCCCTACCCCCCACCCCGGGAGGGCGTTGCCTGGGCCGGGGTGTGTCTACAAGGGGACGGGGTGGCCCTGGGCCTGAGACTTGCCCCCGCACCCCAGCCCCTGGGGACGCTGCCAGGCCTCGCCCCTGCCTCTGGGTGTGCCCGCCGGGTGTGGCCCTAACTGCCCAGTGTCCTTTGCCTTCCAGAAATCAAAGTGGAGTACGTGCCCAAGCAAGGTGAGCCAGGGCTGCCTGAGCGCTGGCCCGGTCGGGGGAGGAAGGGCTGCGGCGCGGCCCCGGGGTCCCTGTTCCCTTGAACCCGGCTCCCTGGAGGTCCTCTAGTGGGGTGGGGAAGGCCCGCTGCCCCCAGCCCCCCGGTCGCCGTTCTGTGCCATCAGAGCCACCAAAGATCCACCTGGACTGCTCGGGGAAGACCTCGGAGAATTCGATTGTGGTCGTGGCTGGGAACAAGCTGAGGATGGACGTGGCCATCACGGGGGAGCCCCCTCCCGTCGCCACCTGGCTGAAGGGAGATGAGGTGGGTGGGGCCTCCCCTCCGCCCAGGTCCTCTTCCCCTCAGTGCTGCTGGGTGACCTTAGGCAAGTTGCTTTCCCTCTCTGAGCCACGATTTCATCCTCTATAAAATGAGGATGATGAGTCCTTCTTCATAAGGTTGTTTTGAAGACTGGAGATTATGTTTGTTGGCCACAGGTATGGGCCCAGCACGTGGTGGGTGCTCCGGCCACCCATCCGTCGGTTAATCAATCAGCTAATTGACCAATGCAGCCTTGCAGCCTTCTAGCAACTCATCTGTTCATCCATCCATCTTTTCATTCATCAACTAATTGATTAATTCACTCAACCACCTACCCATCCACTAATTAATCCATTTGTCCATTTATCCAGCAAGCAATCCAGTTATCTACCCACCCGGAAATACATCTACCCGTTTATCCATGTATCCATATACCCACCCGTCCGGCCAGTGATCCAACGCATATTTTAGCCTTGTATGTTCCAGGCCCTGAGTGGGACGCGGCTCCTGTCCCCAGGGGCCCCGGGAGAGGCAGACACCTGCCCCCGTCACAGTCAGGGCACCCTGGGCGGGGGAGTGGCGGAGGCAGGCCCGGGCTGGGACGTGACGCGGAGCCTCACCGCGTGGTGGCCGTGTCCAGGTGTTCTCGGCCACCGAGGGCCGGACGCGCGTGGAGAAGCGGGTGGAGTGCAGCAGCTTCGTGATCGAGAGCGCGGAGCGGGGCGACGAGGGCCACTACACCATCAAGGTCACCAACCCCGCCGGCGAGGACGTGGCCTCCATCTTCCTGCGGGTTGTGGGTGAGCGGAGAGGGCCGGGTGGCGGGGCAAGGGGACCGAGGCCACCAGGGCCTGGCTGACTTCCCTGTGCCCGCAGACGTCCCCGACCCCCCGGAGGCTGTGCGCGTCACCTCCGTGGGAGAGGATTGGGCCATCCTTGTCTGGGAGCCACCCAAGTACGACGGCGGGCAGCCGGTCACCGGTGAGTGCCTGTGGCCCTCCGTCCTCATGGCCTCCAACCCTCACCGCCCTCTGCTGCTCCTTGACCTCCCAGAGCCGTCAGCACCTCAGTGACCCCGTGACACCCTGTGCTCCGTTGCTGACCCCTCACCATCCCTTTGGTCTTGCCCAGTCCTCCTCTGCTCCCCAGCAGTCTGGGCATTCCCACTTCAGCCACTAGCCTGGGGACTTCTGTGGCCCTTGGCCCGTGACCTGTGGCCCCTCTCGATTCCCGACCCCAGGACCGATAGCCTCTGAGTGCTCTGTGGCCCCTGGGCTCAACCCGAGATTCATGGCCCGAGACCTCTCGGGGTCACATGATCCTTCAGGTGCGACCCTCACTGCCCCGGCCGACCTGTGTCCCCATGCCCTCCTGTGACCTCTGCTCCTCCCTGCCGGGGGCCTCCAGGGTACCTCCTGGAGCGCAAGAAGAAGGGCTCCCAGCGCTGGATGAAGCTGAACTTCGAGGTCTTCACGGAGACGACGTACGAGTCCACCAAGATGATCGAGGGCGTCCTCTACGAGATGCGGGTCTTCGCCGTCAACGCCATCGGGGTGTCCCAGCCCAGCATGAACACCAAGCCCTTCATGCCTATCGGTAGCACCCCACCTCCGCTGACCCAGCCCCGGCAGCCTCTGACCATGCTCTGCCCATCACTGACCTCTGACCCCACACCCTGGCCTTTGACCCCACAGACCGCTGACTTTTGATCCCTCCCGTCCCACACCCCAGCACATCGGCCCCAGCCCCACCTGTCATCTGGTCTCCTGACCCCATAAATCCACCACCCCCCTCTGGCCCACCAGGCTAACCCCTACCCCGACTTGGGGCCTCACTGCCCTCTGTTGCTGCTGGGTTGCTTTAATGACCCTTGGTGACACTTCCTGGCTCGTCCACCTTGGCCCACCATACTGATCCCTTTCCTGACCAGTGACTCCACCTCCGACCCCTGCCCCCTCCTGCCCCTTACCCCTTGTCCCTCCCCCCCCCCGTGTCCCCTGCCTGGCCCCCGCAGCACCCACGAGCGAGCCGCTGCACCTGGTGGTGGACGACGTGACGGACACCACCACCACCCTCAAGTGGAGGCCGCCCAACAGGATCGGCGCCGGCGGCATCGATGGGTACCTGGTGGAGTACTGCCTGGAAGGCTGTGAGTGACCCTGGCGGGCCGGGCCGGCGGCTGCCAACTCCGAGCCCCACCGGGTGTCCTGTCCAGGGAACCGAACACGGGCGGCGCGGGGAGAGGTCTGGTGCGGCGGGCTGCTTGCGTGTCGCGTCTGCTGGCGCAAATCCTGGGATGGGATGGGTCCAGCCAGACCCCCAGTGACCAGCTTGTCCTCTCTCCCTCCCTCCCTTCCCTGCATCCATGCTCCCTACAGCTATGACTTTTCATCCATCCATCCGTCCCTCCATCCCTCCTTCTATCCGCCATTTATCTGCTGCCTGTGTGCCTTCCTCCTGCCTTCTGTTCCTTTACCCATCCAACATCTCTCACCCTTCCCCCTTAACATCCATCCATCCATCCATCCGTCCGTCCATCCATCCATCCATCCATCCATCCATCTGTCCTTCCATCCGCCATTTATCTGCTGCCTGTGTTCCTTCCTCCTGCCTTCTGTTCCTTTACCCATCCAACGTCTCTCACCTTTCTCTCTTAACATCCATCCATCCATCCATCCATCTGTCCTTCCATCCGCCATTTATCTGCTGCCTGTGTTCCTTCCTCCTGCCTTCTGTTCCTTTACCCATCCAACGTCTCTCACCTTTCTCTCTTAACATCCATCCATCCATCCATCCATCTGTCCTTCCATCCGCCATTTATCTGCTGCCTGTGTTCCTTCCTCCTGCCTTCTGTTCCTTTACCCATCCAACGTCTCTCACCTTTCTCTCTTAACATCCATCCATCCATCCATCCATCTGTCCTTCCATCCGCCATTTATCTGCTGCCTGTGTTCCTTCCTCCTGCCTTCTGTTCCTTTACCCATCCAACGTCTCTCACCTTTCTCTCTTAACATCCATCCATCCATCCATCCATCTGTCCTTCCATCCGCCATTTATCTGCTGCCTGTGTTCCTTCCTCCTGCCTTCTGTTCCTTTACCCATCCAACGTCTCTCACCTTTCTCTCTTAACATCCATCCATCCATCCATCCATCTGTCCTTCCATCCGCCATTTATCTGCTGCCTGTGTTCCTTCCTCCTTTACCCATCCAACATCTCTCACCCTTCCCTCTTAACATCCATCCATCTGTCCCTCCTCCCTTTTCCCTGTATTTCTCCCTCTCCCCCTCCCTCCCCTCCTTTCCCGCCACCTGCCATCCACTCGCTTACCCACCATCCCTCCATCCCTCTATCTGTCCATCTGGGAGTCTGTTGGATCATGCAACTACCCATCCATCCCATAGTACTATTGTCATCCAGTCTGTGTCTTTAGCACCATCTTTGCTTCCTTCCTTCTTCCACCCACCTGTATGACCACTCAGCCACCTGTCCATCTAACGCACAAGTGTCTCCCCACCTGGCCATCCCTCACCCCTTTTCCATACACCCAGCCCTCCACCCTCCAGCGAAACACACGTTCACCAGGCGCCGTGTCCCCGGCCCGGCACCGTGGCCGTGGAGGTGTCTCCAGTGCAGTCATCTCCCTGGGAGGACAGACGGGACCACCTCGACACGGCATCCCAGGTCCCGCCCTACACTTGCTAACGGCGTGGCCTTGGGCGAGTGTCAGAGCCTCCGTATCTTCACGTAAAGATGGCGGAGGCGGCTCCCATCTTGGCAGGGTGCAGAGACGCTGCGTGTGACGGTGCCTGGAGCTGATGGGTGGCCGAGCCCTGGTCGGCCCCTCCCTCGGCCCCGTCCCAGTGCTCTCCCTGCCGTCCCTCCCTGGCCCACCCTCCCCACGCCCCGTGGAGCCTCACGTTGCAGGACCGAGGGTTCGAGTCCACTCTGCGATTGCTGGGCTGACCCACATCGGTTCGCCAGCCCATGGCCATAAACCCAGACAGGAAGGCGGTGACAAAGGGCAGGCAAGCCCCTGACCTCTGACTGCCACCCTCGACGCACCCTCCTGATGGATGTGCCTGGGTGCTTGCGTCCCGCTGTGCCCGAGGACAGAGCCACCATCCCTGTCCCTCTGTGCCAGCCTTGGCAGAGCTTAAAAGTCTTCTGGAGTCAGACAGGCCTGGGTTGAACTTCCTAGTCCAGCACATCTGAGCTGTGTGACCTTGGCAAGTTCCTTAACCTCTCTGGGCCTCAATGTCCTCATCTTTAAAATGGGGATAACAGAAGGCCGAAGCAAGAATTGATGAGCTAACACATGTGCCGCCCTTACAGCCTGGCCGGCACAAACGCTTAGCAAATGCGAGCTGCTCTGCTACAGCTGCTGAGGGTTTGCTGTGTGCATAGCGCTGGGGCCTATGTCACCGGGGACAGTGAGCTGAGGGGCGCAGGGGCCGGGAGGAAGCTGGGGGACCCACCAGCTCTTCTCTGCAGCCGAGGAATGGGTCCCGGCTAACACCCAGCCCGTGGAGCGCTGTGGCTTCACCGTCAAGGATCTCCCCACGGGAGCAAGAATCCTCTTCCGGGTCGTTGGGGTCAACATCGCGGGTCGTAGCGAGCCAGCCACCCTGGCCCAGCCGGTCACCATCCGGGAGATTGCAGGTGGGTGACCCCTGGCCTGGCCCCGCTCTTCCATCCGACCTGCCCTCTCCCTGTCCTCGGTAGGCCCCAGGGAACCTCATCGCCACTGGCCTGCTGTCCCTCCAACGGCCCAGTGCTGAGCCCCTCCGTTTGTGCCCTCAGAGCCACCCAAGATCCGCCTCCCTCGCCACCTCCGCCAGACTTACATCCGGAAAGTGGGAGAAGCTCTCAACCTTGTCATCCCCTTCCAGGTACGGGGGTCAGGGGTCAGGGGTCAGGGGCAGCTACCGCGGCAAGACCCGTCGACAGCAAGACTCCCCTGCCTCACCGGCCTCACCCCTGCTCTCCTCCCCCAGGGAAAGCCGCGGCCCCAGGTGGTGTGGACGAAGGGCGGGGCGCCCCTGGACACCTCCCGCGTGAACCTGCGGACCAGCGACTTCGACACCGTGTTCTTCGTGCGCCAGGCCGCCCGCTCGGACTCGGGGGAGTATGAGCTGAAGGTGCAGATCGAGAACATGCAGGACACGGCCACCATCCGCATCCGCGTCGTGGGTGCGTAGCCGGGCGGGGGAAGGGGGAGATGCGATGAGGGGTGCGGGGGAGGTGAGATGGGGCAGCCCTGGGGCGGAGGCAGGAAGTGGGGCCACCTGGGGCAGAGGGCATCCGGGACCTCGGGCCAGCCTACAACTCCGCCCCTTCCAGAAAAGGCAGGGCCGCCGGTGAACGTGATGGTGAAGGAGGTGTGGGGCACCAACGCGCTGGTGGAGTGGCAGCCCCCCAAAGATGACGGGAACAGCGAGGTCACGGGGTACTTGGTCCAGAAGGCCGACAAGAAGACGATGGTGAGTGAGGGAAGAGGGACGGGCGGTGGGGCGACGGGGGAAAGCCGGCCAGGCTGGCAGCGCGGGTACAGATGTTCCCATCCCACAGCTGGGGAGACTGAGGCCCAGAGAGCGGGCTGGGGCCTTTTAGTTGAGATTTGCGCATGAAGGGTTTTCTTTCTTTTTTTTTTTTTTTTTTTAATCGAGGTGAACTTCACACAACAACATGAACCATTAGCCATTTTAAAGCGAAAAGCTCCGCAGCATTTAGTGCATTCACAGTGTTGTGCGACAGCCACCTCTGTCGACTTCCAGAACGTTTTCATCACCCCAAAAGGAAACTCCATGCCCGTTAGCAGTCCCCTCCCGTCCTTCCTTGACCCAGCCCCTGGCCACCAGCAGCCTGCTTCCCAGCTCTGTGGATGTGCCGACTCCGGACATCTCACACGGAGAGAGGCCTCCACCGTGTGCCTGGCCTCTTGCGCTAGCATGATGTCTCCAAGGGTCATCCGTGCTGTCGCGTGAGCCAGAGCCTCACTCCTTTTCATGGCCGAGTAATATTCCATTGTCTGGATGGACCACATTTTACCCACCCATCCGCCGCACACTTGAGTCGTTCCACCTGTTGGCGATTTCGAATAGTGCCGCTAGCAGTGACAGGTTCTCCCAATACTTGGATGCGCTTCTCTGACCCCTGGCCCTTCTTGTGTCTGTGTCCACTTGTGTGTGTGCCCCTTGTGTCCCTGACTCGCCCGGTCCCTCCCTGTCCTCACACCAGGAGTGGTTCAACGTCTATGAACGCAACCGCCACACTTCCTGCACTGTGTCCGAACTCATCATAGGCAACGAGTACTATTTCCGTGTTTTCACCGAGAACATCTGTGGGCTCAGTGACTCCCCAGGTGTCTCCAAGAACACGGCCCGCATCCTCAAGACAGGTGCTGACCCCCACTCCCTCTTGGCTGGGGTCCCACCTGGACTCCACTGGCCCGACCCCCTGGCCATGGGGGAGAGGTGGTTGGGGTTCAATCCCTGGTTGGGGCTGGGGGACAGTCCACCTTACAGATGTATCTCGCCTCTCCAGGAATCACCTTAAAACCATTCGAGTACCAGGAGCATGACTTCCGGATGCCTCCCAAGTTCCTGACGCCTCTCATAGACCGGGTGGTGGTGGCTGGGTACACTGCGGCTCTCAACTGCGCCGTCAGAGGCCATCCAAAGGTGCCTGGGGCGGGCCCCAGATCCGCGTGTGTCGCATGTGGGACCCCGGTGGGAATCTCCCACACGGCGAAGTCCCCACTCCCCAGCACACTGGCTCTTCTTCCCTGAGTTGTCCTCTGTTTCATGGCATTTGCTCACTTTTGACCCACTTCCTGTTTCTCTCCTCCCCTGGCCGGAGCCCAAGCCTCAGACAATCAGCCCCTGTCCCTGTCTTCCTGTCTTTTCCTTTGCCTAATGACTTCCAGGCGACAGCTCATCCCTGCAGCCTGAGGAGAGGGCCATTCAGTCTCTCTTGCCCTATCTAAGGACAGATGCCAGTCCCTCTGGGGGCAGGGGCAGTCTAAACCTCCACGGCTTCCAGGGTCTTCCTGGTCCATTCTGGTTTCCAGACTGCTGTTTGGGAGTATGGACGCTTGCAACCTTGAGCTCGAGTGGCTCATCTAGAAAAGGGGTTGGCCAACTATGGCCACAGGCCAAATCCACCTACCACATGTTTCTCTCAATAAAGTTTTATTGGAACATGGGCCACACACATTTGTTTACCTTTTGGAGGCAGAGTTGAATAGTTGCAACAGAGACTGTATGGCCTGCAAAGCCTGAAACATTTACTAAGTGGCCCTTTATGGGGACAGTTTGCTGACAGCTGGTCTAGACTCCAGGTTTTTAGCTTTAGCACCTTTAGGCAACACTGTGAATTCATCTCTCTCTACTCTATTCACTAATTCCACTAACTGCACTTGTTCATTGTGTTCATTTACTCACCTACCAATCCACTCATTCACTCAGTTCACTCATTCACTCCATTTGCTTATTTACATCATTCTTTTATTCACTCATTCATTTGTTCGCTTCATTTATTCTTTCACCAAACATTTTCAGAGGCTTTCTATGCACTAGGTGAATCGAATGAGAAGTTTCCTGTATGTTGGGGGAGACCCACATTAACCTAAAGTCACACAAATAAAATAAAACTAAAAAGGGAGTGAAGAGTGCTAGAGAAACGCAGGCAGTTATGAGAGTGTAGAATAGGAGTTCTTGTCCTATCTAGGTGCCAGCAAGGGACATGTAAGCCAAGACCTGCAGGGGAGGCAGCGCTAGTCAAGTAAAAAAGAGAGGGGCGAGCAGTACTGGAAGAGGGAACAGCCAAGGTCCTGAGGTGGGAGCCGTCTGGTCTGTTTTGAGGAACAGCGAGGCGGCCAGTGTGGCTGGGCGGTGGCGGGAAGTGAGTGCAGAGGAGTATTGGGGCCACATCGTGCAGGGCCAGTGGGCTGCTACGAGGGGCGAGCTCTCGATTGGGAGAGTGATGGGAAGCCCTCGCCACGACGCCGTGAGGTAGGGACTATCAGCCTGCTTTCACAGAAGAGGAGACTGAGGGTCAGGGAGTAGAAATGACTAGTCCAAGGATATTCAGCAAGGAGGTGGCACAGCCTAGAACCCAAATCTTCCTCCTGAGCCCCATTTCGCCGTTGCCCAGGGACCCTCTCTCAGTCGGCTTCCTCTCCCGCTCCCCTCAACAGCCAAAGGTTTCCTGGATGAAGAACAAGATGGAAATCCGAGAAGACCCCAAGTTCCTGATGACCAACTACCAGGGGGTGCTGACGCTGAACATCCGCCGCCCCTCGCCCTTCGACGCCGGGACTTACACCTGCCGGGCCGTCAACGAGCTGGGCGAGGCGCTGGCCGAGTGCAAGCTGGACGTCCGAGGTGAGATCTGGAAAGGAGTGGACCTGGGCCCGCTAGCAGGACTGGGGAGCCAGGTGGGACCCAAACAAGACAGATGCAGTGACGGGTGCTGAAGTGAAGGCAGCACGGGGCGCGCGGGGAATGCGGCTGGGGGAGCCCTGACCCAGCCCGGGCAGGAGGAGACCCAGAGGGTTTTTGCAAAGGAGCTGAAGGGCAAAGAAGAGGGAGGTGAGTGGGGAGAAGACCTCAGCAAGTGTCCCCAAGGCCTCTGGTGTGCCTGGGCCCATGTCGGTAGAGGAGGTGACTCAGATGAAGCAGACAGCGATAACAGCAGAGGACCAGGGCTATGTGAGCTCCAAACAGGCCCCCTCCCCAGCCTGTCCCCAAGCTCCTTCCTGCTCCTGCCTTGACCCCTCCTCTCTGCCCCACGGCTCTGGCCCCAGCTCAGCCTTCATCCTTTTCCTCCTGGATCCCCTCCCCAGCCCCCCGCCTCCAGTCCCCCCTCCTGTCTGTCCCCACATGGCGCTAGAGGGCTCTGTGTCCAGAGCCGACCTGCCCTTCCCCTGCTCCCAGCTCTCTCCCTCGGCCCCTTTGCCTCAGGCTGTGGTCCCTCAGACATCAGCCACTCAACGCTCAGTGAGGCGGCCACTAACTGAGTCCCCCAGAGCAGGCTGACACCAATACGGACCTCCGGAGTCCCCCACCCCACCGCCCATGACCTCTGACCACTCAGACTTCCCCTGGCTCTGAGGGCAGCGCAGCAGGCAGAAGTGGCTGGGGACCCTTACCAAGGGCTCTGAGAGGACACTTTCCAAACCCGTCTGTCATTCTAGATCGCTGCCCTTCCAGACTGACACGATCACTAATACTCTCTGTCCCCTGTACCGCTATTGAATCAGTCCAGAAATACTCCGACGTCAGGATTCCAGTGGCTGCTCACAGCCAGCAGCTGCTCAGAGCACCCCAGGGACAGTCACCGGGGCACCCTGACACTGGGTTGGGCGGCCAGGGACAGGCACACGATGGTGAAGTATCACCTTGCTCCCCTGCTAGTCACATGGACACAGCAGGCAGAGGAGACTGGGAGGGCGCAGGACTTCAGGAACATGAGTGCCTGGCGGCTCACCCACCCTTGTCTCATTGCCCCCACAGTGCCGCAGTGAGACTCCTCCTGCCACCGTCAAGACGATCAGCTGCTGTCCTGACCCCAATCCCACACCTCCCGGGATTGTGTGCTTCCCAGAGCTCTCACTGGGAACAAAACAGGCTTGTCTCGGACTCTCCCGTGTCTGTCCTTCTTGAATCTGTAGCTTCGCCTTCCTCCTCCCGCAGGGCCTTGGTCACATTCAAACAGACCAAAGTGGGGCCATCTTGGAACAGCTGCTTTAGTGGGGCGGGGCGACCACGTTGCCGTGGCAACCGCAAAGTGTGGCTGGTGAGCCCAAGCTGGCTGCAGCTCTGGGGTGAGCTGCGGGAGCGGGGAGGACACAGGCTGGCTGCAGTCGCAAAGACAGTGAGGCAAAGGTGACCCCAGGCCAGACTGAGAAGGCCGTTCCACTGAGGCAGCCGCGTCTGCGTGGTGGGCACCGGGGCTCAGTGGTGGCCCAAGGAGCGAGACACGGTGCACCAAAGACCAGGTGGAAGAGGCCACACCGGAGAAGCTACTGCCAGGCAGCCATGTTGCATTGGTGACAGTGGCGGAAGTGCTCGTGACCTGGTTGTTGGTTCTTAAGTGGCCGATCTTTATTAACTTTAATAATTCATCTCTCTGGCCTCAGGCAAGGTACTCTGATCTCTAGTCCTCTGGTGACCTCAAAGGGTGTTGGAAGAATCAGAGTCCCCAGAGTTCAGACATCTGCGGGTCAAGTCTGGCTTCCATGGCTTGGAGCTGGGCGTAAGGGAGAGCTGGTTTCAGAGGCGTGACCAGTAGGTGTAGCTGCCCTGGGGGGCGGAGGGGGGACTTTTTACCTACTGGGAAGGCAGAGCTGGGTATTTCAAGAAGAGGCGGCCCACGGGTTCCAGTGTCCCCACCTTCCAGGACTGGCGCCCCTGTGCTCCCCTGCACACCTGCCATGGCCCACACCACCCCTTCAGATCCCACTCCGACAGGCCGAGCCGTGGGCGGGGTGTGTGTTTCCAATTGGGTCACTATGGCCACCGTAGCTAAGGGCACCACGGCCCTGCAGACCCTCCTGTCTTCTAACCCGTTAAGGACTCAGGAGCCTGGGCCGGTCTCGGCCACTCTCAGACGCGGGCAGCCAGGTCTCCACCTCCCCTCCTCCCCCAGCCCCCCGCCCCCTCACCCCCTCCTCTGCTCACCTGCTCGCACTCCACCTGGGCCTCGGCCTCATCTTCCTCGTCTTCCGCGTCGTTGTCAAGGTCCTCCAGCGCCCAGTCCTCCTGCGTGAAGGGCACGGCTCCCTGGGCCGAGTGGAAGCGCAGGCGGTAGAGCAGCCGCACCCACTGGCCGAACTCGCGGTCTCGGGTCTCAGGCGGGGCCCGCAGCTGCAAGTAGAAGGCGCGGCCTGTGCGGAACTTGACCTTGAGCTGGCAGCGGCTTTCATCGTGGACAAAGAGCTGGACGAACTGCAAGGGGAACAGCCTGGGCGGACGAAAGGGGCGGGCTCAGGTGCTGCCCCGCTGACAGCCGTCCAGGCCCCTGGCTCCCTGGGGGTCAGGCATCCCGCCACGCCACCTCTCCCCTAGCCCAGAGGAATCCTTTTTTCACTTTCATTGCTTTTTGAATGTAAGCCCTTCCTCAACTTTCTTCCAGCCACACGTCACCTTTTTTCTCCCCCTGGTCCTCTCTCCTAAACGCCAGACTCGAATACGCAGCTGCCTGCTTGACATTTCCATCCGTATGTTGGATCGACCATCTGACATAACTTGTCCAACAACCAAATTCCCGATCCCCCCAGCCCGCCCCCCCACCTACTCCTCTCGGACTTCCCCATCTTAGCTACATCCCCCCAACTTGCTTGGTCAAAAATCTTGACGTCGCCCCCAGTTTGACGTTCTCACAACCTCATCCAATCATGCCACCAAATTCCGGTGGCTCCACCCTTAAAGTGTATCCACAATCCAACCACTTCTCACTCCCTTCCAGCCACCACTGGGTCCAGCCACTAATTTCCACCCTGGGCTCACAGCTTCAGCCCACGGCTCCTACAGTCTGTGCTCCACGAGGCCGCCAGAGGGCGGCGGTTAGCACCTCGGACAGCTCAGTTCCTTTCTGTGGCTCCTGGCTCACTCCGGTAACTGCAAAGGCCTCACCAAGGCCCTGCGGGATCTGCTCCTTGTTCCCTCTGCTTCTTCTCCCGCACCTGCAGCCACATAGGCCTCCTCGCTGTTCCATCAACACACCAGGCTCACTCCTACCACAGGACCTTTGCACAAGCTGTTCCCGCCACCCGAAAAACTTTCTCCAGCCACTCCCATCACTCGCCCCCTTCATCTCCCTCGCATCCTTCTCAGGAAGCACCTTCTCAGGGAGGTCTCGCCCAGTCTATCTGCAACCACGTCCACGCTGGAAATCTCCCCATGGCCCTTCCCGGTCTTCTACGGCCCCACAGGCCTCTCCCCATCTGATGACTTGCCATTTATTCTGTCTGCACTTCCGGGAGAAAGTGAGCTCCTTGGGGGCAGGAATTTGGGCCCGATTTTGTCCAGTCCTGTTTCTCTGGTACCCAGAGCTGACACACAGCAGGTGCTCAGCCCATGCATAGCAATATTACTTCTAGGAATGGATCGCACACACTCCCTCACACCTATTCACAACACGAATTCCCCTGCCACACTGGTTGTAACCCCAAGACACTGGACAACCTCAGTGTCACTTAGCAGGTGACTTGATTATTGACCCCCAAATGGAAGAATAATAGCTAACGTTTATGGAGCACTGATTCTGTGCCAGTTCTAAGCACTTTACATTTACTCAGTTTATCCCCCGACAGCCCTGGGAGGTGGGCTCTCCTCTTATCCCCATTTTCCAAATGAGGAAACTGAGGCATAGGCAGGTAGGGGAAGCCTGGCCAAGGCCAGTGAAGAAATGAAGCCACGATCTGAACCCAGGCCATCACCTGAAGGCAGACATTTGTTCAGGGACATTCCCTCCTATATTAAGAGCAAGGGGCTGGGCACAAGCTTGATGTCCAGGACCCCAGAGCTCACTCAACTGTGTATGTCCAAACAAGTGTGTTGGTTGTACCCATGCCTATATGTGTAGGGCCACAGTGCTGATGACGGAGTGGACACCACAGAGAGGTGGCATATAGCTTATGTCCACTGCTGTTTTTAAAGAAAGGCTGGGCCCATACCTGTGCCTGTTGGAACCTGCTTCAGAATAGCTCAGGCCTGCAAGCTGGTTAGACGGAAGTGAGGGGCTAGGGGATGAATCTTGTGGCGGTGAGTCTGCAGGGCAAGTGCAATGTTTTCACTTCATTTCAGGAGGGGGCTTAGGGTGCTGAAGCTTAGGGCGGGGGTCAAGACCACCACTCAGCATGGGCATTATTAGTGTTCTTCAAACTGCAGGTCGTGACTCAGTGAGTGGGAAGGTCCAACTGGTGGAACAATGAGCATTTAAAGGAAAAGTCTAGAAGAGGAAACATCCCAGTGTACAATCCCAGCGTCAGAATGCTGCTTAGTGAAAAGTTTTTAACTTGGTGGCAGGGGGGGGGGAGATAGATAAAGGCTGTAAGTAGCCTCCAGCACTTTCAGATCCGAAGCGGATTCTGTCACAGAGTTACAAAACACCTTTTGGATTTTGGAACTTCAAAGGATTGTGGACCTGTGTGTGAGAGACAATGTGAGTTTGTCCTTCTTTCATTCCTTCCCTTCTTCACTCCCTCTCCCTTTTCTTTTCTCCCTCTCTTTCTTTCACTAACTGTGAGATATTGTCAAAAAAGCGAAAGCCGCTGGCAGAATGTTTCTTTAAATGTACTATAAGCATGTAAATGTTTCAGTGTTTGCAGCTGGAGTTGGGGCAGATGTCTGGGGTGGGTGAAGGGTATACCTTGCACTGTGTTTGTTTTCCCTGTGTGTTTGCATTGCTTCTTCAACAAAAAACTAAGACCTAAAGAGGCAGCGTGTGGCAAGGCGTGGGGGCTCAAGAGTTCTAAGATCGGCAATCACGAGGAGCTTGAGGTTCCAATTCCAGCCCATTCCTGACCCCCTGTGGCAATCTGGGCAACTGGTTCCCTACTCTGAGCCTCAGTTTACCTCTTTGGAGAATGGAGCTAGGGAGCCCCACCTCATGAGGACATGAGGTCAGAGATGAGAGCATGTGCATGGCCCAAGGTGCACCTGGCATGCAGCAGTCACTACATAAGTGTTCATTCTCCTGACACCTGCTGGAGTATAGCTGAGGACTGTCCCCTTCATGTCTGTCTAGTCCCTGTTTACTGGCCCCTGAAGGATGCCCTGGCCTGGTTCTCCCAGGTGGACCCTAGCCCAGAGAGGGCTTGGCAGCCATCCCAAGCTCCTGGCCCTGGGGGTGGTCTGGATGTTTAGGGAGCAGGTCTAGGCTGAGGTGGGGGCAGTCACCCGAAGAGCTGCAGGTGTCCATTCTCCTTGGCAGGGCCTGCCAGCAGCAACAGGTCTGGGAGTTCCAGGGCTGGACTGGAGGCTGCCACCCCCATGGTGACCTTGTTGGCAACTTCTCCTAAGCGGGTCACCTGGGGCCACAGGTCAGAGGTTAGAGGCAGGATAGATGGGGGGCAGAATTGGGGAGGGATCAGAGATCAGGAATCTTGGCAGGGTAATAGGTCATGAACCAGGTAAGTTGGAAATCAGGTTAGGGGTCAAATGTCTTGGGATTAAAGCTCAAGAATCATATGGGTGTGAAGTCGGGGAAACTGAGGCAAGGGAATTAGAATCCAGGATTCACAGAGACACCAAAGGGCTGGAGGTATGGGGAGGGGTCGGAGGTCACACAGGAGCTGGAAGTCAGGAATCCTACGAGGTGGACATCATGCGGGAATGGTCAGAAGTAGGGAGAGCAGGGGTTTCCCGAGCCAGGAGGCTGGGGGTCAGGCCTAGGCTCTGGGGTCCTGGGGCTCCACACCTGCACGAAGTTGCTCTCAAAGATGGGGAAGTCCCGCAGCTGGTCGAACTCGCCGCTCTGGAGGTGGCGTTGGAGCCGTCCGGGACGGCCCGTGGGATAGGCTGGAGCCAGGGGGCGGTCTAGAGGGGCGAAGTTCGGGGGTCTATCCCAGGAGGCTGGGTCTGACCCCCACAGCTCGGAGGGACCAGGGGAGCGCCGCACTGAGGACACGGGTATCAGAAGTCTCCGAATTGCTAGCCCCATCCCTTACATGGTCCCCTCACTGATTCCCTCGCCAGGTCCAGCCCCTCCTGGTCTGGCTCCGCCTCTCACCTGCCATCCCACCTGGTGCCGCCTCACCTGCTCCACCGAGGGCCGGCCTAGACTCATGCCCCCGCTTCATCGCACTGCCCCCGCCCCTAGAGCCGAACGTAGGGAGCAGCCGGCGGAGAAAACAGAAGGCGGGGCCGCGGGCACTATGACATCACAACGCAGCGGACCGGGCTGCACGACGTCACCGAGGAGCGGACGCCGGAGGTAGTGACGTCATCGTGGGACGGCCCCTGGGGACCCGGGCTGGCTCCTAGCCCGGGCAGCGGACGGACGGCAGTGCGCAGGCGCAAGCAGCGGCGCACGCGCGCGGGCTCCAGGATGCGGCCCGTTCCTCCCGGCGTGCTCCGCGGTCCTCGGCTCACACCGGCCCCTGGGCTGGCGGAAGGGGCCGCGATGGCGGCCGGCGCCGGGACGACTCGGCTGCTTCTGCTCTTGCTGATGGCGGTAGCAGCGCCTAGTCGGGCCCGAGGCAGCGGCTGCCGGGCCGGGGCCGCCGCGCGGGGGGTGAGTGCTCATTAGCTCCGTACAGCGGCCGAGGTCGACGGACGCCGTGGGTCTCGGGGCTTTAGCTGGGTTGAGGTGGGAACGAGGCTGCGCAGGGCCGAGAAGGACGAGGTGAGAGGGCCGCGGAAAGCCGGGCGGCAGCCGCGCGCGCGCAGCAGGCCTGCCGAGGCCGCGGCGACCGGGCGAGGAAACCGGAGGACGGTTCTGAAGGCTTTAGTCGTGAATGCGTATGAGGGGGCGGGGCTCGGATGCAACCTTGGCGAATCGGACGCCGGGGCGGTTAAAATGAAAAAGGCGTGGCGAGGGGCGCTTGAGCGGTTGGAGAGGAGTTCTCCTGAATATGCATGAGGGGGCGGGATCTTGAGCTTGCGCGTACCTCTAATGTGGAAACAGACAGGGTCAAAGGTGCGAGGGCGAGCGTGGCTTTTGCAGAGGCCGGAGAGGTTTGTCGAGCTGGAGATCTTGAGTGTGCTGGATAGGGGCTGAACTCAGGCTGGGCTGTTAAGGTGAAAACGAGGCATTTTGGGTCGTAGCATGGAAAGGAAGCCCTGGGAAAGGGGGTGTGTGTTTTAACTTATGATTATTTATAGTACAGGATGCGAAAGTGACCTGGAGATAGTTGCCTTGGGAAGGAGGTTAGAGAGGAGTTTGTAGAGTCTGGTTTTCTGGAGATCGAAGAGTCTGGGTTATGAATATTCATGAAATGGCTGGTTCCCTTGGGAATCGGGGCACGGGTCAAGTGTTTTGGGTTTTTTCTTCCTGCCTCTGGTGCTTGAATCAGGAAAGCATCAGTGATGCTTATGAAGATAAGGCTCTACCCTCGGCCTGCCAGTCTGCCCTGGGGTCTGTGGGTCTTGCCCTGCTGAGGGCTTGGGTGGTCCTCACCTATGCCCTTCTCTCTTCCAGGCTGGGGTGGAAGGCCGAGAGGGCGAGGGCTGTGGCCCAGTGGGACTGCTGCTGGAGCACTCATTTGAGATCGGTGAGCCCAGCAATGTCCTTTTCTGGACACTTACCGGGTACCCTGTGAAGTCAAGACTCAGGGTCTGGGTGCTGTCTGGTGTGAGGCACACCGTCCATTTACTAACGGTTTTGCCCATGGTGGGGTGTGTGTGGGAGGGGGACATGGAGAAGAGAAACAATGCCTTTGGTGCCTCCAGACCTGTAAGATGAATCCCAGTTTCAGAACAGTCAGTGAAGCAGTAATAATTTCAGAGCAGACTTTTCTAGGCCTGTGGTCAGGCCCTGGCGTCTGCTCCATGAACAGCTCTGCTGATTCTGACACAGCAGGCTGTTGGGAGCTCCTGAGCTCTGCAGCTTTCATATTTTGCTCCTGGGGAAACTGAGGCTCAGGGACATTATGTGACTGTCCTTGGGTCACCTGGCAAGGCAGAGGCAGGACTTGGGAGCTTTGGGGTTCATGCATGTACCATGGGCTGCCTTGTGAGAAGGCAGGACATGGTGGGGGTATCCTCAGTTTGCAGATGTGAAAATGGGGGCTCAGGTTGGGGAAGGAACCTGGTTACTCTTGGGTGGAAGACAGAGCAAGATTTGAATCCAGGGCTCCTGGCTCCTGCCCGGGTTGAAGGATGCGCTTGGGGGTGGTCTCTGAGCCCTGACTCCCCACAGATGACAGTGCCAACTTCCGGAAGCGGGGCTCACTGCTCTGGAACCAGCAGGATGGCACCTTGTCCCTGTCGCAGCGGCAGCTCAGTGAGGAGGAGCGGGGACGACTTCGGGTGAGGTGGGGACCCCAGCGATGGGCTGGGGGTGGGGGTGTCTGGTTATCTCTCCTGCTGCCCTGCTCTGGTCCCCTGCAGCCCACCCCTAGGTCTCCTGCCACCCTCACTCCCTGTCCCCCGATGACTGCCCCAGGCCAAGTAGTGCTGTGGTTGGCCTTAGTGCCAAGAATGTGAGGTGCCTGCCTTGGGGCCTGTGCCTATACCGTTCCCTGTGTCTGGCACACTCTCTTCCCCCAAAGGGATCACACAGCGGGCTTCTCTAGTCTTCCAGAGTCAGCTGAGATGTTTCATGATCAGTTAGGACAAGATTTGCTCATCAGGGGAAAGAGATCCTCAAAATAGCCGTGGTTAGACAAGAGGTCACTTCTGTCACCTGCTTTGTGGCCTCCAAGGGCCTGGGCTCCTGCCAGGCCCAGCTTGAGCCTCCCAAGGGCTCCGGGCCATAGGACAGAGCAGGAGGGGGGGGAGCAGTGTCTTTTAGGGACAGTTTGCAAAGCCTGCACAATCCATTTCCACCTCTGCCCCATTGGCCGATGTAGCTGCAAGGGAGGCTGGGAAACGTGGGCTTTATTCTGAGAGCCGTGTGCCTGTGGGCGCTCTCCCCGTGGAAGGCGTCATAGTGAGTTTTGCCTGACTGGCCTTTCTGCACGGTCCCATGTGATTCTGTCACAGGTGTCCCCAAAGAGAGTTTACTACTCACGTAACTGGCAAGTCCAGGTGTAAGGCACATGCCAGGTACTGCTGGATCCAGGAATAGAGAGGGTGTTTTCAGGACTCACTCCATCACTGGTCTGGGCTCAATTGTCCTTGTCCCCCCAGGTGCTCATGGCCTCACCCACCAACTGGGCCACCCAGTGGGAAGAGTCCTGGGCAGACCCAGGGCAGCCAGGCAGGGAGTGAGATGCTAGTGGGTGAGACTGGGGAAGGCCTTCCTTGAGTGGCCTGCGGGGGTCACAGCCTGGCAGGGGCCAGGCACCGTCCCTCACACTAGCACCCCCTACTCGTCCTGCAGGATGTGGCAGCCCTGAACGGCCTGTACCGTGTCCGGGTCCCGAGGCGGCCTGGGGCCCTTGATGGCCCAGAAGCTGGTGGCTACGTCTCTTCCTTTGTACCCGCAGTGAGTTGGTGACGTGGGCTAGCCCCCTATCCTCACCCCTGCTGCCTGCGTCAGCCCTGCTTCCACCACTCGGTCCCTGGAGGTTCTGGTGGCTGCAGAGGTGGGGAAGACTCAGACCTGACCTCGCCCGGGTCTCCTGGTCTGGAGGGGTGGGCCTGGGGTCAGTCTTTAACGTGAGGACCCTGGGGAGGCTGTTGAGCCTGCGCTTGTGCCCGAGCATGGCAGGGAGCCATGGAAAGGTTTGGAAGGATGCTTTGGGGGTCCCGTGGCGGGAGCAGGAAGGTGGGGGGTGCCAGGGCAGGAGCCCCTGTTCTCCCCCTCCCCTGACACCACGCCTCCCCACAGTGCTCCCTGGTGGAGTCGCACCTCTCGGACCAGCTGACCCTGCACGTGGACGTGGCCGGCAACGTGGTGGGCGTGTCGGTGGTGACGCACCCCGGGGGCTGCCGGGGCCACGAGGTGGAGGACGTGGACCTGGAGCTGTTCAATACCTCGGTGCACCTGCAGCCGCCGGTCACGGCCCCGGGGTGAGGACGCGTGGGGCCTCGGGGGTTCCTCTGCCTTTGCGGGTGTCCCTGCTGGCTGCCCCTGGCCCTGGCCCCTCCCCCTGCAATTCTTGGCCTCAGGGTCTCCAGGTACCTGGACTCCAGCCCCTCATGCTTGTCCTCTCCGCTTGCCCCAGCCCAGAGACGGCGGCCTTCATCGAGCGCCTAGAGATGGAGCAGGCCCAGAAGGCCAAGAACCCCCAGGAGCAGAAGTCCTTCTTCGCCAAATACGTGAGTGGGGCTCCCCCGGCCTCCCCGCCCCCTTCCTGCCAGGCCCCTGGGGCCGGGTCCTCCCTGCTCCTGTCCAAAGCCCCCCACCTGCTCCTCTCTGTTCCTTGTCCTCTGGGCCTCCTGTGCATGGGACCCCTTAAACTCCCGGTGCCTCTGTGCGTGTCCCTCAGGCACCGGGGCTGAGCCTGGGCTGGACACGGGGGCTGAGGGCTGTGGAGCGCCTACCCCGCCCCAGCCAGCTTGCAGAAGTGTCCTGGGACCGGGGATGCTGGGCAGGCACGGGCGCAGCAGTTAGAGTCCTGCTTGTAACAGACAAGAGGCTCGTTTGGAGGGAGAGGGTGTGGAGGAACGGCCGGCTCTGGGGCGCAGGCCTGGGCCAGGCTGCACAGGAAGGGGCGGGACAGGTCCCAAAGGAACGAGGGAGGTGGCAGGTCCTGTGGGAGGTTGCGCAGGAAGGCAGAGAGGAGCGGCTGCGAGGCACGAGGCACGTGGCCCTGGGGAAGAGCACAGGGGGGCAGCAGGGTGCCCGGAGGGCTGGCATGGGGCTCAGGAGGGAAGGGGAGGGAGCCCGAGGCCGGGCAGGGGGACTGGGGTGCCAGAGAGCGGCTCTCTGGGGGAGGCCACTTCCACCTGAGCCTCCGGTCTGCCCTCGTCAGGAGACTGGTGGTGGGTCGTGGCACAGGCCTGGGCAAGCCAGGGCGGACAGGGAGGCCAGTGTGGCCCGAGGGGGAAGCGTGCTGGCAGCCTGTGGCTGAGCCCGGCTCTGCTGAGTGCTGCTGACGTCAGCATAGTCTAACGGCCGCAGGGAAACTGAGGCCCAGAGAGGCTGAGGCCTAGCCTGCCCTGCCTCTTGCTGGGGGGTCCTCCTGCCCTGCCAGCCCTGACCTGCACCCCTCCCTCCTCAGTGGCACCTCATCCTGGGGGGGGCCGTGTTGCTCACAGCCCTGCGTCCTGCTGCCCCAGGGCCCGCGCCGCCGCCGCAGGAGGCCTGAGTGAGGACCGAGACCCCCTCCCACCTCCGCCCTCCCCCACCAGCCCTCCCCCACCCGTAGTGACGTAGGGGACCTGGGCCCCCGCCCCTCACTTGGCCTCCCCTCATGCTGGCTTTACCTTCCCCCCTCCACCGGGCAGGTGACGCCCACGCTCACTCTTCTCTCTGTCTCTGTGTGTTTGTCTGTCGTCCGCAGTGGATGTACATCATTCCTGTCGTCCTGTTCCTCATGATGTCAGGAGCGCCGGACGCCGGGGGCCAGGGCGGGGGCGGGGGTGGAGGTGGCAGCGGGGGCAGTGGCCGGTGAGGGGCTGGGGCTGGTCAGTGCCCATCCTCTGTCGCCCAGTGGCCTTCCTCCCTGCTAGAGTCTCTCATGTCCTTGGCCATCCCCTCCTGTGTGCCCGTCCCCTGGCGGGAGGACATCCCCACTGGGCGGCAGCATGCCGCCTGCGCCAGCCCTCGCCCTCTCTGGGCCTCTGTTCCTGTCGGCAGAGCAGTGGCTGCATTCTGGGCCCTGGGCAGGGACACCCGTGTCTGCTGCAGCCCTGCCTCCCCCGTGTCCCCGCTGTGGCCCCAGGGCCTTCCCTTTGCCCTCAAGATAGCTTCTCACCTCCTGGGCCACTGGCGGCTCAGCCTCTCCCACTTCGAGCCCCCCCCCCCAAAGCCCGTGCAGTCTGGGAACACGCCGAGTTCTCTCCAGCCTCCGTGCCTTTGCTCGGGTGGTCTCACCCTCCCGCCCCCGGCCGTGTAGACGGCCCATCCAGGCTCCTGCGCCGCCCTTGCTCGTCTGACACTGGACCCTCCGCTGTCTCCCTCGAGGGCCCGAGGGGCCCTGGCTCGACTTCTCCCCCCACTCCACCCCACCCCACCCCTCCTGGGCGCAGGTACAGCCCTGCCCTCAGGACACCCTCGGTGGCCTCTGGGCTGGAAGCAAAATGTTTAAGGTTAAAAAGAAACAAAGCAAAACCGACACTCAATGGAGTCAAGGGCCACATGCTGTACAACAACCCCTCCCGGCTGTCTCCTTCCCCGCCGTCCCCTTCTCCAGCTGTCCCATTCTCCAGCTCTCCCCTTCTCCAGCTGTCCCCTTCCCCGCTGTCCCCCTCAGCAGGGCCTGAGCAGCCCACCTGCAGCGTGGCCTCTGCGAGTCATCGCCCTCCCTTTTCAGTCTATTTAAAAGCATTGACAACATATTGAAATACGTGAACGTTTTGAAAAGTTACAGCTCCCAACAGCCAAATGCAACTGTCGCTTTGGCTCGAGCCGGCCGTGGTGCGCAGGCTTTCCTGAGAGCCACTGTTCATTTCATACGTTACTAAGAAACAAGAAAATGGCCGTCCTCGTCATCGTCCCCGCCGCGTAACGCTCAGCTGTGTCGTGTGGCAGTTTATTATTAAACCGTTCCCCAAATGTGCGACACTCCGCTTGCTTCCTGCTTTCTGTGATTATAAATAGTACCACAGAGAATGTTGTCATCTAATCTCTCTTTGGCGGGAGTCGGAATGGTTTCCTTGGGACGAGGGACTAAAAGTGGAATTACGCTGGCAGATTGGAGACGTTTTTACCAACAGGTAATATATGCACATGGCTCCACCGAGCAGGTAGCTGCGTGCAGAACGTCACGCTCCCTCCTGCACTTGCGTTTGCTTTCTGTCCTCCCTCCTCCTGGAGCGTGTCTATGCCAGCCCAAACCGCCATGTGCGGTATTCACCCGTTTGTGACACAAAAGCAGCTAATTTGCGTGGGCATGGACCTTGCCTTGCTAGAGCCCAGCAGGTGTCCTCGTTCTCCACGTGCCAGGAAGATGGGCCACGTCCGCCACCGGCCAACCTTGCCCCGTCCCATGGATGTAGATAAACTAGGGTGAAACTGGACTGAAGTGGCCGGGCACAGGCACAGGGCACTGGCAGACTTGGTCCATGTTGCCAGGCGACGCTCCGTGGTGACCTGCAGCCCTGGGACAGTGCACCTGTTTCCCCACGGCCCCACCAGCACACCACGTGCTCAAACTCGTGGGTTTTGGCCAGTCTGATGGGTTCAAATATGGTATCGTGGTGCGCGATGCCCTGCACTTCTGAGAACAGGTCGAACATGCTCGAGCTGCAGGTATTTCCTGAGAACTGTTCGTGTCCTTTGCTCAGTGGCAGAACGTTTGTTTTAGCATTTCCTAAATGCTTCCCGTGGCTTCCAATGTGGAAGTTGCTCAGGTCCGAAAGTTCTGGTTCCTGATGCTCTTGGACTTAGGTCTTGCCCAGGGCCCTTCCCATGACCCCTTCTCTTCACGCTGCAGCCCTGACATGGCGCAGAGCCCACTCCGGGGTCCAGCCACCCCCCTGCCCTGAGACAGATGGCCCGAGGGGCCTGAAGGGTCTGGCCAAGTTTTGTTCCCTTGGTCCATTGCGCCACATGCCTGCCAGCATTTGGTGTTAGCATTTTACAGATTTCTTCATGGCTTTAACTTCAGTTTCTTTCTCCACCAGTGAGAGTGTGTGCTGTTTTCTGTCTTCATTTCATGAGAATTCCTCTTCTCTCTACTCCTAGATTATTCCAGAGGTTTGTTGGTCTTTTTTTTTTTTTTTTTTTTTTTAGAGACAAGATCTCTTCACCTACCTTAGAGTACAGTGGTGTCATCGTAGCTCACTGTAACCATGAACTCCTGGGCTCAAGTGATCCTCCCACCTCAGCCTCCCAAGTAGCTGGGACTACAGGCGCATGCCACTACACCCAGATATATATTTTTTTTTTGACTTTTTGTAGAAACAAGATCTTTCCATGTTGCCCAGGCTGGTCTTAAACTCTCAAGCGATTCTCCCTTCTCGGCCTCCCAAAGTGCTGGGATAACAGGCATGAGCCACTGCTCCAAGCCTTCCACAGGCATTTATTGCTGCTTTTTGGAAAGTGACTCAGAGTTCTGAGCCTTTTGTCTAATATGCAGATGTTTTCTCAGCCCAGTCCTTTGTGGGACCATCTTATTTTTTAATGGGCTGAGCTTTGGGATCTTTATACATCTGATTACATCTTTCCCTCTAAGACTCCATTGTTTTCAGGTTGGCTGAGTTAACCTGTGGCATGTTCTTGTCACTGTCTGAGATCATCCAGGCTCCCCAGGGCTCTGTCCTTATTCAACTTCTCTTCCAGTTCTTGCCTGTTCCTGGGGAGCCCGTTCACTATTTTATTTTACTGACCAGGGTGTCTAGGGCCAAAGTTTGAAACTCAAAAGATGCAGTAGGCTCCATAGCGAGGAGCCTTCCACTCTCTTCCGGCTCTGACACTCCGTTCCCCTCACTGGGGGCAGCCTGAGTTTTCTGTTATTGAGTCATTTTGGAGATACTTTGCTATGTAGATAAGCAAATGCATGTGTAAATACTTTTGCAAAAGTGCATTGCTCTCTCTTTTTTTTTTTTAATCCTCCATTTGACATGAGCTGGAGAGGTTTCCATCTCTTTTTTTTTTTTTTTTTTTTTTTTTTTTGAGACAGTCTCGCTTTGTTGCCTAGGCTAGAGTGTTGTGGCATCAGCCTAGCTCACAGCAACCTCAAACTCCTGGGCTCAAGCAATCCTCCTGCCTCAGCCTCCCGAGTAGCTAGGACTACAAGCATGCGCCACCATGCCAGGCTAATTTTTTCTATATATATTAGTTGGCCAATGAATTTCTTTCTATTTATACTAGAGACGGGGTCTTGCTCTTGCTCAGGCTGGTTTCGAACTCCTGACCTCGAGCAATCCGCCCGCCTTGGCCTCCCAGAGTGCTAGGATTACAGGTGAGAGCCACCATGCCTAGCCAGCTTTCCATCTCTGATAGACAGTACACCCTGGTTCCAGGACAGGGAGAGCTTGGAATGTACTGCATTGGTCCCCTGTTGATTGGTGTTTGGGTTGTTCCAAACATCACTGCAGGAATCCCCATGTTCCTGTATCACTTTGTACACTTGTGTGCATGTCTGTCTGCAGGACACATGGCAAAGTGGGGACTCACTGGGGTATAAGGGTGTATGTGTGGCCGGGTGTGGTGGCTCACACCTGTAATCCTAGCACTCTGGGAGACCAAGGCGGGAGGATCGCTTGAGCTCAGAAATTTGAGACCAGCCTGAGCAAGAGCAAGACCCCATCTCTACTAAAAATAGAAAAAATTAGCCAGGCATGGTGGCGAATGCCTGTAGTCCCAGCTACTGGGGAGGCTGAGGGAGGAGGATCGCTTGAGCCCAGGAGTTTGAGGTTGCTGTGAGCTAGGCTGACACCATGACACTCTAGCCTAGGTGACAGAGCAAGACGCTATCTCAGGAAAAAAAAAAAAGGTATATGTGTGATTTTTTTTTTTTTTTTTTGAGGCAGAGTCTCACTCTGTTGCCCAGGTTAGAGTGTTGTGGCATCAGTTTAGCTCACAGCAACCTCAAACTCCTGGGCTCAAGCGATCCTCCTGCCTCAGCCTCCCGAGTAGCTGGGACTACAGGCATGTGTCACCATGCCCGGCTAATGTTTTCTATATATTTTTAGTTGGCCAATTAATTTCTTTCTAATTTTAGTAGAGACAGGGGTCTCACTCTTGCTCAGGCTGGTTTTGAACTCCTGACCTCGAGCGATCCGCTGGCCTCGGCCTCCCAGAGTGCTAGGATTAAGGCGTGAGCCACTGCGCCCAGCCTATATGCGTGATTTTGTTGAATGCTGCCCCATTGCTACTCCAGGTCTCAGCCACCTCCTCTCCACACTGGAGGTTCCAAACGGCCCCTCTTCACCAGCGGTACCCAAATCCATCTCTAGCTCCAACCCCCTCCTGCTCTCCAGACCCAGGGCCCCATCTGCCTCCCGGGCTCCTTTCCAGGATGTGCCTCAGGGACCACTGAAGATGTCAGTGCCTCCCACCTACCTGACTTGGGTGCTCCTCCAGAGATCCTTGTCCCACTGAGTGGTGCCACCACCTGCCCAACGTCACGGACTATAATGCTGCCTTGCCCCAATGAGCCACCATCCCCACCCCTAAAGTTCTTGGCCTCATCTCTTCACCTCTGTCTCCATGGTCTCAGCCCCAGCTCCAGCCTCATCCTCTCCCACTGGGACCATCAGCCTCCTCCTTGGCCTCTCAGCCTCCCTTCAGTCCCTCCCTATCATGGGGGGCTTTCTGACACCAGAGCTGACCCCACTGCTCCCCTGCTCACAGCCCTCCATGGCCCGCCAGTGCCTACAGGACAAAGTCCCAGAGCCTCTTTCTGCCATGTCCCCTCTCTGTTGCCACTGTCCTGACCCCACCACAGCTTGTATTCTCTCCCTCCTGGATGCTCCCCCAGTCTCATGACTTCTAAGATGTGACAACACCTGCAAGGTAAATGCCCAGTGAAGGGATTGCCCTCCCTTCTCCCCTCACCCCTTGGATGCCCTTTGCCCCACAAAATGTCACTTGCTCCATTCAGAAAGCTTCCCCCTTCCCAGCCTGGGGTTTCATACTGGTGTTTAAGTGTTCTCAGCACATAATTGTGTGACAAGCAATCTTTTAAAATACAGAAGACTATATTTAGAGTTTTGTAAAACTTTTTACTACACCCAAATTATGGCTTCTGGAAACAATTCCATATGCTTGTTTATTTAACCTGCCAGAGAGACTCAGTGGTGAGGAGCAGGAGCTAATTATTGAGACCTCTTTAGCTGTCAGTCCATCTACCTTTGCTTCCAGCCACCTGCCAATTAGCAAGGTGTAATAATGTCCCTATAAAGGAAACAAACACAATTTGGCCCACTTCCTGGAAATGCAGTCTCCCAAACAAGCTTGTGTAAACCAAATTCCATTTCTTTTGTCTCTCTTAATAAAGTCCCAGTTGTACTTCCATGGGAATATAGGAGAGAATTCACCAGTAGAATGACTTGGAAAGTTCAGAGGTTTAGATTGGCACACCAAGAAGTTTTCTGGTATGATGTTTATACATTAATTAGGAGTAAAATTTTTATTTTTACAGAATTTGCAAGTTCTTCCTCTCCCCTACCCCCACCCAACAGCCCCCGTCCCTGCCCCAGGCATTCAAGTCATTTGTTCATTTTGTTGGGACCATTCTCAGTGTCTAATACAGCTTGGTTGCAGTTCCATCCTGTGCCAGTCGGTGGCGATAGAGGATTCCATGTGCTCTGAATGCCTCAGGCAGATCCCTGTGGCTGCTCGCAGTGGAGAGAAGTGCCCTGCAGGGGGCACTGTTGGTCCTTCAGGCAAGGTCGCTTCCCTGGAAGCCTAGCAGAGGCTGGTTTTCAGAAACACTAGGTGCCGACGTTCTCATCTGTGAAATGGAAGTCAGGTGAAGTCCTCCCAGCACTGGGGTGTTCCATGCTGCCTGATGAAGAGAAGACGGTGGAGGGTTGGGGAGGAGAACAGAGCAGAAAGTCCTCATGCCCTTCTCACCAAGCTCAGGAGTCCAGGAGCCGGTTCCTGCAACCCCAGGGGAGCCCACTGGTCCTGGCCCTGCCACTTACATGCTGTGTGTCTTTAGGCAACATGCTTGCTGTCTCTGAGCCTGTTCCTTGCTTCCTCCTTCCTGGGCTTAGGCAGGGCCAACTCCTCCAGGCAGTGTCCAGAGTCCAGGACAAACAGAAAAGAGAGAAAAGGGGTGTCACAGCGGTCCCCCCGCACCCAGGCCTCTTGCTCGGTGGCTCTGCCCTGGGCTGGCCTCCTGCCACAGAGCCCGCGTGGCCTCCTCGTCAGGACCTGGAAGCCTCAGAGCACCGGGGGCAGGAGAGGGGCCTCCCCGCAAGGGTGCGGGGCGCAGGGGCCTCCCTGAGAAGAGGGCAGGAGGCCAGTGGGATTGCGGACCTGGGGAGGAGGGAGGGGTGGAGGGAGAGAGGGAGACAGATTCAGAGAAGACAGAAAGGGAAGAAAAGGGGAGAGAGGGAGAGATGCAGAGGAGAGACCAGAGACCAGAGAGAGAGAAGGCAGATGGAAGGGGGGGGGAGGAAGAGGGAGATGGGAAGAGAGGAGAGAGGAGGAGGAGAGAGAAGAGGTGGAAAGGCGAGGGAGGGAGCGCAAGGCCACGGGAGAGAAGGGACCACACGGGGAAGGGAGAGGAGCGACCTTGAGAAAGAAGGGAGAGGCGAGGCGATAGAGAAGGGAGAAAAGGAGGGGAGGGAGAAGGAAGGGACTGCAGGGAGAGTCAGAAATGGAAGGAAAAGAAGGAGGAGAGGGTGGGAAAAGGGACAGGAAGGAGAAATAAGAGAGACCCAGAGCCTTGGTGGGGGAGCGGGGCTCAGAGGCAAACAGGCCAGGAAGGAGGGAGGGGAGGAGAGGGGAGGGCTCCAGCCAGGGAAGAGAGAAAGAGGAGAGAGTGAGGCCAGGGGAGAGAAGCAGGAGAGAGAGGCCATGAGACAGAGGATGGAAAGCACCATGAGCAGAGGATGGAGGGAGGAGGAGGCGGGAAGAGGAAGGAGGACAGAAGGGAGAAGGACAAGGCCAGAGAAGCTGTGAGCAGGGAGAAGAGACAGGACCGAGCTGGGAAGGGAGAGAGCAAGAGAAGTCGAGAAACAGGAAGGAACAAGAAAAGTGAAAGAGTGACAGAGGAGAAAGTAGAGCAAGATCATGATCACCCCTGTAATTCTAGCACTCTGGGAGTCTGGGAGGCCGAGGCGGGAGGATCCTTGAGGCCAGGAGTTCAAGACCAGCCTGAGCAAGAATGAGACCCCATCTCTACTTAAAATAGAAAAATGAGCTAGGCATGGTGGCGCAGGCCTGTAGTCCCAGCTACTCAGGAGGCTGAGGCAGGAGGATCGCTGGAGCCCAGGAGTTGGAGGTTGCTGTGAGCTATGTTGACACCACTGCACTCTAGTGGGCTACAGAGTGCAACACTGTCTCAAAAAAGAAAATGAAAAAGAAAAAGGAAAGAACAGAGGAAGAAGATAAAGAGAGAATCAGAAGGGAGATGGGCTGGAGAGGGGAGGAGGATGAGAGAGGAGATGGAGACAGAAACGGAACAGAGGAGCAGGGGGAGGAGGGGAGGGAGAGAGGAAAAGGATGTAAGGAAGGGTAGACGGAAGAGAACAAAAGAGGAAAGATGGGGAGAGACTGTAATTAGGGAGAAGGGAGGAGAAGAGGGAGGGCGAGATATAGAAGTGGGGGGATGCCCTCAAGGTGTCAGCTGGGAGACCAGGGTGGGACCAGGTCACAGCCGGCCTGCCAAGGGGGCTGGACTCTGGGAACGCAACAGTGCAGCACAAATGTCCCCGAGCCTCAATCCTCGCACAGAACGCTCTCTGCCTTGATGGGGCGGTGGCCACCCTGTGGCCATCTGTGTGGCTAAGGGAGAGAAAAGTATGACAAGTGTGAAAAAAGGGGGAGGAAAAAGTACAAAGCAAAAGGCGTGCCAGAGAAAGGCGCTGGGGAGGACAGAGGAGGAAGGACAGCACCGGCCTGGGAGAGCAGGAGAGAGAGCAGAGAGGGACAGAACAGGGCAGAGAATGCAGACAGGTGACAGCACGTGGGGAGTGGAGGAAGAGCAAAGCACAGTGGTGGGGCAGAGACAGTAGAGAGAAACTAAGGGGAAGCGGGACAGGGAGAGCCCCGGCGCCAGCGACAGGACACAAGTGACATAGAAGGTAAAGACTGGTGACTCTTGCATCCAGCATTGCTGGGCCAGGCCATTGTGCTGAAAACAACCACCAGGAGCCTAAAATCTTAAAAGCATCAAACTGCTGACATAGACCATGAGGAAGACGTGGGTCAACGTGGAGGGACACAGGAACCCGTGGGAACCCTTGGGGCGAACAAGCAGGCCCGTGTGTTTTCCCCAGGATCTGGCAGATTTAGACGTCCGCTTGGATAGCCCTGAAGTGGGGATGCCAGGCCCCGGCTCCGCTCACATCTGGCGGGACCATGGGAGGTGTTTGTAGAGGAACTCGCCCCCAGCCCAGTCGCTTAGATCATCTTTCTAATGCAACAAACAGAGGGTCTAGGGTCGCAAGTAGCGGGCGTGCCGCCGAGGAGGGGCCGCAGAGGTCTTGGCTAGAGGAAAAGTCAGGCACGGACGACAGAACACCTAGGCTCGCTGGTACTGACAGGAACAGGGTCCAAGAGACAGAGCCGGACACAGAGAGCAGACGCGGGGTGGAGAGGGCGGGGAAGACAGAAGAGCGAGGTTAGGTTTCCTGCCGTCGTTCCAAGTCACTGGCTGGCGCCCCGCGGCCCGGTTGACGAGGGGCGGACAGACGGGAACGCGCAGCTGCGGAGACAGACGCACGAGCTGGCGGCCCGGGACCTGGCAGGACACGAAACGAGTTTCGTAAACGGTGAAGCACGAGGCAGGATGGAAATATCACCAGCGCGGAGGAGTCGTCTCTGCCCTCTGGGTCATCGGGGTCACCAGACAGGGCTGGGGGGGTGGGGGTGGGGGTCGCTCAGCAGCTGCAGCTGTCGGGGTCAGAGAGATGGGGCGGCGGGGCAGGAAGCCGCGAGGGGCGGGTGGCTGCCAGCGCCGGGTGGGTGCCAGGGCGGGTGGGTGCAAGGACCCGACGGCGGGCCAGGCGGAGGCGCAGGAGGGAGGCGGCCCAGGGACGTCTGAGGACGGCGGGGCGCGACGACAGCCGTCTAGGAGAGGAAGGGAGGGGTGAGGGAGAAATAGTAAAATACAAATAAGGCCAGGAAAGAACGAGTGCGGCGAGGACAGAAAGAACACGGGCCGTGGAGGGCGTGGGAGAGGCAGGGGCAGAGACGGAGAGACGGGAGCAGCCGGCGCGGGAAGCGCAACGGCAAAGCTGTGCTCGCTGAGCGCAACCCGGAGCGGATGGCAGAGGGCGTGAGAGGACCGGGAAGAGCAAACATAAGGAGAGAACCTCGAGGTGAAGGACGCGAGAGCAGAGAGGAAGAGCGCTCAGAGGAAGGCAGGCGGCGGGCGGGGGCGGGGCCGAGAGCAAGGCCCCGCCCCTGGCGCCCCGGCCCCGCCCCCGATCCCCGGCCCCGCCCCCGAGCCCTCGGAGGAACGGAGGAGCCGGCGCCAGGGAAACGTCCCCGCCAGCCGCAGGGTGCAAACGCTCGCCATCTGACCTCCCCGAGTCTGATCGCCCTGTCCTGACCTCCCCGGGTCGTGGCCCCGTCGGCACCGCCTCTGGGGGGGGCGCAGACAATAGGAAATGGCAGGGGGGTGGGGGTGAGGGTGCGGGTCAGCGCCCAGGAAGCGGGAGGGCAGAGGAGGTGTGCGGGGTGAGGGTCTGGAGGAAAGACGAAGAACAGTCCAGAAAGGCTTAGAGCCAAAGGGAGGAGCAGGCGGGAAAAGGTGGGGCTGGGGTGGAAGACGCGAAGAACAGCAAAAACATCACCCAAGGAAGAGAAATGGGAAGAAGCAGGAACGCGTGTGTGTTAAAGAGAGAAAAATCTCTTGAGGATCAGGGTGAAAGAAAGGAGGTCTCCTGTGTGTGGAGGCGAGAGAGAGAAAGAGGGAAGGAGGAGGATGACGAAGAAGGAGGAGGAGGGAGGAGAAAGTAGAAAGAAGAAGAGGAGGAAGTAGAAGAGGAAGAGGAGGAAGAAGAGGAGGAAGTAAACGAGGAAGAGGAGGAAGAGGAGGAGGAGAAGGAACGGGAAAGAGAAAGGAGGATGGAGGAGAAAGAGTAGAAAGAAGAGGAGGAAGTAAAAGAGGAAGAGGAGGAAGAGAAAGAGGAGGAAGACGAGGAGGAGGAAGTAAAAGAGGAGGAAAAAGAGGATGAGGAAGTAAAAAAGGATAAAGAGGAGGAGGAGGAGGGAGAAGGAAAGGGAAGGAGAGAAGGGAGGAAGAAGAGGAAGGAGAGACAGGAGGAGGAAGGAGAGAGAGGAGGGAGGAGGAAGGGGAAGAAGAGAGAGGAGGGGGAGGAAGCAGAGAGGAGGAGGAGGAGGGAGGAAGAAGAAGAAGGAGAGAGAGGAGGAAGAGGAAGGAGAGAGGAGGAGGAAGAGGTAGGGGAAAGAGGAGGAAGAGGAAGGAGAGAGAGCAGAGGAGAAGGAGGGAGGAGGAAGGGGAAGGAGAGAGGAAGAGGAGGAATGAGGAAGAGGAGGAGGAGGAGGAAGGAAGGAGAGAGGAGGAGGAGGAGGGAGGAGGAAGAAGAAGGAGAGAGGAGCAGGAGGGAGGAGGCGGAGGAAGGAAAGGAGGAAGAGGAAGAAGGGAGGAGGAAGAGGAGGAGGAAGGAGAGAAAGGAGGAAGAGGAAGGAGAAGGGAGGAGGAAGAGGAGGAGGAGGAAGGAGAGAAAGGAAGAGGAAGGAGAAGGGAGGAGGAAGAGGAGGAGGAGGAAGGAGAGAAAGGAGGAAGAGGAAGGAGAAGGGAGGAGGAAAAGGAGGAGGAGGGAGGAGGAAGAGGAGGAGAGACATCCATGGAGAGGAGTGAAGAAGGTGTGATGAGGAAGGCATGAGCAAAGGAAACTAGATTGTAGTGCCAGGAAATCAGTGGGTGGAGGAAAGTTCATTTGTGTCAAAGAGACTTGGGGGATGCAGAGACAGAGGCCCGGAGAAGAGAGAGGAGAATGTGTGTGTATACGCGTGCGCATGTGTGTGCGTGCGTGTGTGTGCGCGCGTGTGTGTATGACAGAGCGAGGGAGAGCGATGAGACTGAGGAGGGTCAGGAACAGGCCCAGTTGAGAAGAGGGAGGAAGCGTGACAGCCTGCCAGTCTTCTCCTCTTCCCCGCCTGTGCCTCAGTTTCCTCATCTGCTCCCCCAAGTGGGGGGAGTCTGGGGAGCCGCCTGCCCACAGGGAGACTGGGGAGGGGAGGGACAGGTGGGGGAAGGAGCGGTAGGATCTCCCCCTCTGTGGGCGTGTGCTGCCTCTCAGGTTCTGTTCTAGCACTTTCCCTCCTACTTTTCCTCAGTGCCCCCCTCCCCCCGCTGAGGAGGGCCTGGCCATGTCGTCCATGTGTTTCTCCAATGGAGAAATCACACTGGCTCCGATCTGCCCAGCACCCTGAGGCAGAGCGACCTGCCCTTTCTACAGGTGCGGCCTAGAGGACACCCGAACTCTTCTGTCTGGAAAGGAGATAATGTGTGTAAAGTGGCTAGCACACAGTAGGTACTTAATAAATGCCCACTTCTCTCCCTGGCAGCCAGCACAAAGAAAGCAGCCAAAAGAAAGGAAGCAAGCAGAGAGGAAGAGAGAAGGGAGGACGGGCATGTGAGGCGTGCAGACAGGGTATAGGAAAGCAGCAGCACACAGCAGGCGCTCAATACATGCCTGTTTCCTCCCCCAGGAAAGAGCTGGCAGGGCAAAGAGGAGGGGGTGAAGCTGGAGGAGAGGAGCCAGGGAGAAGAGAGGAAGCGGGAACAGGTGTGTGGACAAGGCACACAGGAGGTATTCAGTAAGTGCACACTGTTGTCCTCTGAGGGAGAGAACAAGAGTCAAACAGAGGCACAGACCCGAGAGCCAAAGGAAAGAAGGTGTTGGCGGAGGAGGTCTCCACAGGGCTGGAGGAGCAGAGGGAGGGGGCGACAACCCGAAAGTCTGGCAGAGGAGAGGGACACAGGGAGGGACAGGCAGGCAAACTGTGGGCACACGGGAGGTGCTCAGCACATGCCTGTGTCCTTCCCCAGAAGAGGACCCAGAGGACAGCGGGAGGGACAAGCTGGCAGAGCAAGAGGGGCAGAGAGAAAGAGGCAAGAGGAGATGAGGTGGGATGTTAATTGCCCAGCATACAGTAGATGCTGTATTATTGCTTGTTTTCTTCCCCAAGAAAGAGCAGGTGGAACAGAAAGGACAAATCAGGGATGAGGGGACAGAAAGAAGCAAAGCAGGGTGGGTGAGAACTGACACACAATAGGCGCTCAATAAATGCCCCTCTCCGTCCCAGGCAGGGAGCGGAGGCAGAGGCCAGCAGCGACCACAGGGCGGTGCAGACGGAGGGCAAGAGGAGAGAGACAGGATCGCTTGGCATACCAGAAGTGCTCAATGTGTTCCTTCCCTCGGAAGAGGGCAGAGAGCCCAGAAAGACAAGGAGAGGACAGAGGGACAGGGGAGGAATAGGGTGTGAGGAGAGGACAGAAGGTAAGGAAAGTGCCTGGAACACAGTAGGTGCTCAAAATATGTCCGTCCCCTCCTCTAGGAGACAGCAGGTGGTTAGAAAGGAGAGGAAACTGGTAGAGAGGAAAGAATGGAAATTGTGGGGGTGGGAGTGTAGTAAGACTGGAGACGGTGTTTGTAAATTTGATGGCACACAGCAGGTGCTCAATAGATGCCCATGTCCTTCCCAAGAGAGACTAGGCAAGTCAGAAGGAAAAAGGAATCAGTTGGCAGGGACAGGAAAGCAACAAGGGCAGAAGGCACAGAGACAGTGTATGGAAATTGCCTGCCAAACATTAGGTACTTAATAAATGCCCATTTCCTCCACGGAAGGAGCTGGAAGCACAGGAAGAACCAGCAGAGGGCACAGAGGAAGGGACAGGCAAGGCGGAAGGGTGTGAAGAGAGGCGAAGAGAGACATTTCAGGTGCATACAGCAAGTGCTCCATAAATGCCTGTCCCCTTCCCCAGGCAGAGCAGAAAGTAGGCTGGAGCAGGCAGAGACTGGGGAGGGGAGGCCAGAAGGGGGGGGTCTGTGGGGGGCTTCGGGCCAGGCCTCCTGGCCCCTCCCCCATGGCCCCTCCCCCTGGCGTCCCCAGCTGCCCCTGGAGGCGACAAGGGCTCCTTGTCCTGGGCTGCACGGCCTGGCCTGGCCCTTGTCCCCTGTGGGGGTGGGGGCGGGGGCGCTGCGGGCTCTGAGTCTCTCACTGTCTGTGTCTCTGTGACCCGCTGTCCTCTCCTGTCTCCACGTTTGTGGCCACACCTGGTCTTTGTCCCCCTCAGTCTCCCTTTCTCTGGTCCTCTCTCTCTCTGTCCCCGTCCCTGGCTCTTGCTCCGCACCGTCTCTCTGTCTCTCCCGCGTCTCTGGGCCTGCGTCTTGCTGAGACTGGGAGGGAGCCCCCCACCCACCCGGGTCCCGCCCCTCCCGCCCCAGGACGGGCTGGGGGCGCCGAGCTGAGAGGCAGAGGAGTGAGGAAGGAAAGAAGGAGGCTCAGGAGGGAGAGGTGAGAACAGAACAGCTTTATTCAGCGCGGAGGGCGGGCACAGGCCGGGCAGGGCTTCGTCCCGACTGGGGAGAGAGGGGGAGTCGAGAGACAGACAGAGACAGCGAGGGAGACACGGCAGAGACAGGAAAGAGAAAGCCGGGGAGACACGGGGAGGGAGGGCAGAGAGAGTCCGAGAGGGACTGAGAGACTGGGAGGCAATTGGGGCGGGGAGACAGAGACACAGAGAGAGGGGGGCAGAGAGATGACAGAGACAGAGAGACAGGGACACAGAGAGTCAGGGAGAGACATCAGGGAGAGACAGAGATGGAAAGAGGGAGAAGGAGACAGAGAGGAACAGAGACGGGTGGAGGAGAAGGAGAGGGAGAGAAAGAGACACAAAGGACAGAGGCTCAGAAATAGGGAGTTTCCTCCTGGGTCTGTCCTCCCACCCCTCCCCCACTAGACAGAGAGACAGAGAGAGACAGAGAGAGACAGAGAGAGACAGAGAGAGACAGAGAGACAGCACAGGGGAGAGAGACAGAGGAAGAGGGAAGAGCCCGAGACAGAGGTGCGGCCACAGCCGCTCTGGGGACATCGAGGAAGGAGCCTCTCACCTGGCATCAGCGGCGGCCGCCCCCTGGGCCCAACCACACAATTTAAGGGGCGCCCTGGGGGCGGGACTGTTCCCCTCATTGCCTTATGTGGCCAGACCCGGCTTTGTGCGCTAAATTGGGCCTCAGCTGTCAGCACCGGGGATGGGGGGTGTGGGGACAGCTGTCACCCCCCACCTGCCCAGCACCTGCCACGTGACCGCAGCCCCTCCCCTCCCCTCCCCTCCCACAGCCTGGCTGTGCTGAGAGGCCCCTGGGAGTCTGCGTGGGGTGCCCCCAACGGGCCGCTGGGGACCCCAGGAGTCCTGCCAGCTCTGGGACGGGCCTGCCTGGGCACCCCAAGGCAAGGGGCAGCCCTCTGAGTGCCAAGGAGCCCCCTGGCACTTGGAGGAGGCGGGGAGGCGGCCACTGAGGATGCATGCGGTCTTGTGCACAATAAAGGGCAAACAGTTAGTGCTCAATCCGTGCCCCCCTCCCCATGCTCCTCACCCAGACCTTATTTGGCCACAGCAGAGGACGAGGACGCACCTGGGGAGGCCACAGCCCCGCCTGCCACTCAGGCCAAGAATGGAAACACTCAGGGAGACCCGCCAGGCTGTCTGGGACATGGGACAGGCGACAGGCGACAGGCACGGGGCGGGGAGGTGAGAGACACAGAGAGATAGGGGGAAGAGACAGAGTTGAGCAGAGACACTTAGATAAAAGGAGCTGGGACAGACAGAGATAGCGGGAGACAGAGAGACGGGAAGGCAGAGATAGGGACCCAGCAAGAGAGACAGGGAGATGCAGACGGAAGGAGACCTAGTGAGGACAGAGGGTGGGACAGGAGAGGCCCAGAGGGAGGACGCCGGGCGGGAAGGAGACTCGGGGGCCTGGGCGGGGCTGGGTGGGGCCGCGCCGAGTCGGGGTGTCCTCGCACCCCAGCAGTTTTCCCCTCCTGTGCTGTTTGGCTTTTCACTTTATAACCTGCCCTTTGACCTCTGGGAAAACTGGCAAACCAGAACCCGCCACGCCCTGGTCCCTACGTCACCAGGGCTTTTACGAGAGCGTCCCGTCCTGTGGTGGCATCTGCTCCCCGCCCTGCTTCGGGGGCCTGGGTGTGGCTCCTCTGGTCCTGGGGCGAACTCTGCTGGGGCTGATCCCGCCCAGGGCTGTGTCCCCAAGCCGGGACCTTCCTGCCCTTCCACACCCCTGGCTTCCTGTGCCACCAAGTCCCCCACTTCTGCCCCACACCTAATGGGGGCCCCCAGGTTCCGCCAGACCCTGGGCACCCTCTTCACACCCTCCCCTCCCCGCCCCAGGGCCCCCAGGCTCAGACTGTCCTCCCAACCCTCTGTCACTGGCCTCCCTCAGGGTTCTGGCTCAAGTCTCCTCCTCTCCCCTCTGGACTGTCCTTCCAGCCTCTGGTCTCCGCCCTGTCTGTCCCCACAGCCCCAGAGGGGTCTTTCTGCACCTTGAGCTGGCCTGCCCTTGGGGGTCCTGCCTGGGTGGGTTCCGGCCAGGACCCACCCTCATCTCACCTCCGCAAGTAACCACCGAGAACGTTCCAGGTCTCACACAGAGCGATTTCCAGTCCTGGAAAGCGCTGCCCACTCACCAGCCTTCGGGACAGCCTTCCTCAGCCTTCCATGGCCAGTCTTGTCCCTGGGCCATTTTACGCGGCCTGCCTGCCTCTGGGTACCTTCACCATGCTCTGGGCCCGCAGCGCCTCACAGGACCCTGGGACGGGAGTGCAGCCCAGCGCCGGGCATCCCTCAGCACCAGCCAGGCCCAGAGGAGGGACGGGGATGCGGCGAGGGACCAGGGACACAGAGCAGGAGGCCCGAGAGTGCGAATGTGCGAATGTGCAGTGAAGACCTTTAGCTGAGGTCCCCTCCTCTGCTCACAATCCCCGAGGGCTCTGGCCCAGCCAGAGTCAAAGCCAGGTCCTCACTGTGGACCTCGGTGGCCCCGTAGGCCCTGTGCCAGCAGCCCGTTCCCCCGTAACCTGCCTCCCCTGCAAGGCTGTGCTGTGCCTGCACGCTTCTTCCCTGTGGCCCTGTCACCTTCAAGCTCCGTTGAAAGGACACCTTCCCCGAGGGGCCAGGACCCCAAGTCATTTGCAACAACCCTGCGTCCATCCCCGCTGGCTGCTGTAACTCATTGCCGCAAACTCCGTGGGTTCAAATCCACATTTATTCTCTGAGTCCATGAAGGGCTCGAGGGCTGCCTCTGCCTTCCAACTTATGGACCCTTGTGATGACATTGGAACCCCCCACCCCAGGAGATCCAGGACAGCTGCCTGTCTCAAGGGCAGCTGACTGGCAGCCTCAGTTCAACCTGCAATTTCACTTCCCCTTGGCTGAGTGATCTAATGCATTCACAGGCTCCGGGGATGGGGACAGGGGCATCTCTGGGGCCACTGTTCTGCCACCTACCAATCAATGGAAACGAATAGAGTCAAGAAGTGAGACCCAGCCACCTGCTTAGCGCTTGTCCCGCCGAACGACACACCAGGTCGTGCCAGTTGGTTTGTCCTGGTCTCTTTCCCGCCGCAGAACATGGGCCTCACATGGGCAGGGCTTACGCTGTTTTCTCCTGTGCCCAGATGAGGAAACTGAGGCCCAGAGTGGTGAGTGACTGGCCGGAGGCGGCAGGGAGCGGGGATCGGCGCAGGGTGGGCTGGCTCTGGGCTCTGAACCAAAGGGCCCCGTGCTGGGTCAGTCACACCAGGCCAGGCCCGAGCAAATCAGATTTATTGAGGCAGCAGTGGCACTGGGGCCGGGGGGGCGTGGGAGGGGCCGGGGCCCCTCAGGGTCCATGAAGCGCAGCCCCCTTCCCTGACACTCGGAGCCCGACTGGGCAGTGGCGACCGTCAGCCGTGGGGTCAGTCTGTCCGCAGCCAGCAGCCCTTCTCCTCCACCTCCTTGGTCACCACCAGCAGCACCTCACACAGGCCTTGGGCCAGCGCAGCCGCCAGGAAGGCCCTGGGTAGGAGAGACGGGGACACTGAAGCCAGGCCAGCCTCGCTGCTGCCTTCTGGGAGCGGAGCTCCTGTGAGCCGAGGCCTCGGAGCAGCCTCTGCCTGGCTCACCTGACGCCGTCCTCGTCCCCCAGGGCCTCGGGCACCCGCAGCTTGGAGTCCAGGTTGTAGTAGACGCCGTCCACCTGGCGCAGAGCCACCCAGTGCCGCCGGCGCAGTGGCAGGGACAGCAGCCCCAGCGACACGGGTGAGGGCAGGTTCAGGATCAGCCCCAGTACCTGGGGCAGGGCCAGCTGGGACAGGGGCCTGTGGCGGGGCGGGTAGGGGTGAGTGAGGGTCGGGCCATGGTTGGGGACTGCTCCGCCCGCAGTGTTCTGGAGTGTGTGGGGCCCAGGCTGAGCCCCGCCAAGGACACTCCTTAGCCAGCGCCCCCTGTCCCCGCTTCCCTGCACTCCGTTCACCCATGGGACCCCATCGCCCCTCACCAGCCACCGCCACCATCAGCCCGTCAATCATCCCCTGCCCAACGCCTTAGCTGCTCTTCACCCAGCCACGGCCCCCCATTACCCAGCCGGCCCCCCAACCTCCCCGCACCGCCTACGATTCACAGCTCACCACCGACCATACCTTACACACCCCCCACCCTGCCAGCCCAGCCAGCCACCTCCCGACCGCCACCAGCCCCTGCCCACTGACTGTTCACCCAAACACCACCCCCACCCCCGCCAGCCAGCCGCCGGCCCGCCACCACTCCTCCTCCCCGCTCCCCCATCTGTCCAGCCCTTACCCATGGCCACCTGTCACAACTTCCCTCCGTCCATCCAGCAGCCCCCACCGTTTGCTCACCCCTGCCCACCAACTGTCCATCGTTGAACCGCTTGACCACCCGCCACTCACACCCCCTGCCCCAACGTGGCCAACTGCCCCACTGGCCGTCCTCTCGTTCGTCCGGCTACCAACCTCCGTCATCGTGCCCCATCCCAGGTGGTCACCTGCTCACCCACATACTGGCCATCAGGCTGCCAGCCTCCACCCACCCATGTAGACCTCCTCCCGTCCCCACCCTCCCCAGTGCCCTGCACCCCCTGTGCCCAGCTCAGCATGTGACCTGGTACTCTGGGGCCTACCTCCTCCTGTCCCACCACACGGCAGCCAGGCCCAGCCCCTGCAGGGCGGCCATGATCACATTGACGTCATAGTTGCCGGTGCCCAGGAGGCTGCGATGGGGGTTCAGCCGGGAGTCTGGAGCCAACCTGGAGGGGGTGGCCGGAGACTGAGTTGGGGACGCTTGGAAAGGCCTTGCCCTTCCCACAAAGCAGGGGGTGCCGGGGTCCACCAGTTACCCCAGGCTTTGACTCTTCCCTCTTCAACCCATAACTCATCAGCCCAAGTCCTGTCGCTGCTGCCCTGACTCTCACCCTGTCCCCAAGGCCCCAGCTCAGGCTTCGTCTTCTTGCACCTGGTCCCTCCCCAAGCCTCCCCCTCCAGCCCATTCCCCCACCTCAGCCTGGAGCTGTCCCCTCAACCCCGACACAGCTCCCCAGTGCCCCTAGACAAAGTCCCTGTCCCGTAGTCTTTCTTGTCATGCCCAATCCCTTCCTCTGTCATTCAAGACCCACCTCAGATGTAATTTCCCCTGAGAGGGGTCTCCTGAGCCCCAGGCTGGGTCTGGAGCCCCCCCTGGTTCCCCCGTGCACTGAGCCACTCAATGATGACCAACCCTATCTTAACACCCTGCTCCCCCTGTCCCTCCCTGGCACCCCATCACCCCCAGGACAGAGCCCGACGAGGCCCTGCTGGCCTCTGAGCCTCAACCCCTCCCTTTCTGGCCACTTGTCCTTGGCCATGTCCCCTGTGCCTCCAAGCCTTTCCTCCAGCTCTTCCCCCAGCCCAGGAGGCCCACCTGTCACCACTTGCCTCTCTGGGCCCTGCCTCCTCTGAGCAACTGTACCTCTGTCCCACCTGGGCCTTTGGTTGGCAGAACGGGGCAGGGGAGGGAAGAGTGTGTGTTATTTTTCTGTGTGTGTTTCCCTTGCCTCCCCAAGGACAGGGCTCATATCTGACTGTCTCTGGGTCTCCAGCACAGCCTTGGCGTGAGAGTTGCCAGATCCTTGTTGTGAGTGACAGAAATGAATAAATCCCATATTGATCACTCTGAGGGGCTGGCCTCTGTCTGAGCAGGCGACGGGGCCCCAGGAGGCTGGGAGTCGGGGGAGGGAGTTAGGGTCATGTCTGGGTGTGGGACGATCTCTCCCTCGAGGGCCACTGACTGGCAGGGTGGAGAAGGAGAGGTGGGGAGTCCAGGCAGGGGAGGATTGGGCCTGGGCTGGGGCCAGGGCTGTGCGGCCAGAGAAGAGGGAGTGAGGCAGAGAGTATAAAGAAGAAATGTTTGAAATCTGGAATAGTGAGGAGGCACATTCCAGGCTGCCAAGACGAGCACACCATGCCAGATGAAAGAAGAGCCTGTGCAAAGGCCCAGAGACCTCACAGCAGGGCCCATCCGGGGACTGGAGAGAGGTCTGGTGTGAGCAGAGCAGTGAGAGCTGCAGAGGCGGAGGGAGCCAGGCTTGCAGGGCTGTGATATCAGGCGGAAGGGCTGGGGACGGGACAGGACTGGCTCTCAGGCCCTGTGCAGGACGCTCTGGAGGGGAAACACCAGCAGCTGGAAGGCTGTGACAAGGCCCAGATAAGAAAGGGAGGCCTTGGCTGGGATAGGCGGATAGAGGGGGCAACATGTCAGTCTGAGCCCCAGGGTCTGGCTCAGGCGGGGAGCAGGCAGAAGAAGCCCCAGGCTCCTCTGTGAGACCTAGGTGGGTTGCTCTGCCTCTCGGAGCCCTGCTGCTCCAGGAGGTAAGGCGGGTGACAGTAACCTCTTGCAGATCTCATCGGCAGCCTCCTGGCTAAAGAGCTGCTGCTGCAGAACGTTGTTGAGGGCGTGGACGGCACACAGCTCCAGGCGTTGCCGTTCGTGGTACACAGAGGGCTGGCTCGGCTGTGCTCCTGGGGCCTGGGACATGCCGTCCTTGGCTCCTGCTGGGGGTTGGGAGGGGGAGAAGGTACTCAGGGGCCCAGGATCTTGAGGCCCAACCTCCCAGCAGGCCCCTTGGGGCAATGCCATTGAGGTGGGGGCTCAGAGAAATCTGGGAGGACACTGGGCCCCTGATCCTATTTCCTGTGCTGTCTCCTGGCAACAGAGGTACCATCATTCCCTATTCCTAGGTAAAACGCTCTCTCTTCTGCTCACCTAGCAACAGAGAACCACCCCCTCCACATCTCTAATTAAAAGGGTTCCTATCATGGTCACCTAGAAACAGAGGAAGCCTCCTCCCCTGTCCCTAGGTAACAGGATCCCTCTCTGGTTACTGAGCAACAGAGGACCCCAACCCAGTAGGTAACAAAGTGTCTCTTCTGATTACCTAGCAAAAACAATACTCCTCTGTCTCTAGGTAACAGGGTCTCTTCTGGTCTCCTAGCAACAGAAGACTTCCCTTCTCCTGCCATTTAACAGCAAGGTTCTCTCCTCTTGTCACCTGGCAACAGGACCCCCTCCCCAGTCACTAGGCAACAGGATCCCCTCTTCCTATCACCTGACAACTAGCCCCGCTCCCCCGACCCCAAGTAACAGAGCCCTTTCCCCGAGACCCGTACCCCAGCCACGGCGCTCGCCCTTCGCCAGGCAACGCCCCTCACCCCGCCTGCCTCTCCGCTCCCCCGAGCCAGGGGCTTCCGCATCCCCCTGGGCGGCGGCTCTGGCTCCGAGTGCGGGGCGGGCAGCAGCGCGCTGACTGGGCAGCCGGGGCGGACTACAGCTCCCGGCGGTCCGCGCGTGCCGGACTACGACTCCCGGGGGCCCCCGCAGGTCGCTTGCCCCACACGGAACAAGCGGGCCTTGTAGCCCGGAAGTCCGCTGTCGCCCATAGAAAACGTAGGACTACAACTTCCGTCGGTCCCCGCTGCAAAGCCCGGAAATATGCCCCAGAGGCCCGCCCCCTCGCGTACTACACGCCCACTGCTGCTCAGAGGATTCTGGGAAATGTAGTGGGTAGGCTCTCGCGATAGCTCCCTGATAATTTGCTCCCGTGTGTGCTGGTCCCCTGAGATGGCGTCATGTACTATGTGTAGACGCGGCGTGACGTCACAGGAGGGAAACAAGGGACTAGAGATGCCAGACGGTGCAGGGCGAAGAATCTGTGATCTTTACTGAGACAGGAGGGAGATCCTGGGAAAGTGAGGCCAGGACAGGAGTGGGACGGTGGTGGTGGGAAGGTAAATCGGATGAGGACGTCGTCTCAGGCGGGAGGCTTCTCAGCAGAGGTGGATCCCGGGCCTGGAGGGGAGCTGGCAGCAGCCTGTGAGGGAGAGACGGGGAAGAGAGACTGAGATAGTGGGAGAGGGAGAGATAGTGATGGGAGGGAGGGACAGGTCAAGGTGGGGGTGGAGGAAAACCTAGACGGAGAGAGACAGAGACCCAGAGAGATAAAGACATAGGCCTGGGGGTGGACAGGCAGACAAGACACACATGCAGAGGTAGAGTCCCAGAGAGAGGGGGCACAGAGAGAGCGGGGACATGGACAGAAATAGAGACATAGACAATACAAAGATTCGAATTCGTGGAGTAAACAGGTTAAGGAGATTCAGAAATAAAGATCAACAAAGACAGAATCAGAACTGCAGACGGAGCCCAAGATCCCAAGCTCTGCAGAGCACAAGATCCCAGGGGTCGGGGAGAGGGGCCACTAGCACAGGGGAGGGGCCTGGCCGCACTCAGGAGGCTGCGCCAGAAGGCTGTGACAGTGGCGGACCCTGTGACGGCGCCTGGCTCGGCAGGGTTCTCTCTGTGGGTGTGCACAGCAAAGCTTCGGCCAGTGGGGCCTGGGGGTCCTCTCAGCTCCACATCCACCACGTGCATGTCTGTGAGGCTGGGGCAGGCAGGGGCAGTCAGCTTGGTTAGCCTGGACACAGCCCACCCTCCTGCTCAGCTCTGCTCACCTGCGATCGGCCACAAGCACCCCAATCACGCGGTCAAAGCCTAAGCTGCGGGCAGCCAGGGCAGCAGCTGCCATGGTGTTGGAGTTTCGGGGGGCAAAGGGGCAGAGCCCACGGACAGGGCCTTCATAGAGCACAGTGCGAGGCCCAGTGCTGTGGGCTGCAGCCAGGGGTCCCTCCAGCCGGAAGCCATCGGGGTGTGTGGCCATGGTGACACGAAGGCTCTGGAAGCAAGAGCCAGGGTCAGGGGCAACAGGGTTTTTGCAGGATCCCCCTGGTTCCTGGGGAGCCCAGCACGCCCTCACCTGGAGGCCCCCGGCTGCATCCAACCTGGTGATGTCCTCAGTGCCCCACAGGGCCCCTCGGGCCACAAACACGGCGTGGTCCCAGCGGTGCGAGGCCTCCAGGAGCTGCTGCTCTGTGGTCTGGTCAGCTAGGGCTGAGGGGGACCCCACCTGGGGCGGACAAAGGTGGAGAGGGATCACCACTTTAGGGTGGGTGATGGGGTAGTGTCAGAAGGGGTAGGGCCTGTGGTATGGGTTGGGGTGGGGCTTACCAGGAGATTGGCATGGTGCAGGATTTGTGCCCCAAATTCATGGATTATTTTGGGATGGGCCACTTCTACCACAAGATCGGGGTGCCTGGGAGAGGAGAGAGATGGGGGAGGTCCTTGGAGAGGTATTAGCCCTCTCCCCCAAGATTCTCTCAGAGTCTGTGGAGGCCTGCCAGTCTTCACCCTGGCCTGGGAGGGGAAATGAGGTGAATGGGCTTCTCCCATTTCACGTTTGTGTGAACTAAGGCCCAGAGAGGGTGAGGGACTTGCCTGAGTCCCTCAGCACACAGCAGCTAAGGGAGGCCAGAATAGGAGCTTCAGGGAGTCCTACTCTCCTATGGCAAAGTCACTGACCTTTCTCCAAGGGCAGCAAGGTTGTGGAGCTGTAGGGAGGGGGGCACGCTCCCTGCCATTCGTCCTGGATCCCGATTCCAGACAAAAACAAGTTCTAGGCCCAGTTCCGGTCCCTGAGCTAGCAGGTGGGAGACGAGGGACTGTCCTGGGGAGAGGGAAGAGGGGGCTAGAGACCCAGAGAGAGGGGGACAGAGACCCGGGGTCCGGTAGGCAGAGCCAGAGACACAGCCAGGGGCACAGATAAAGACAGATGAAAGGTGTGCTTGTGGAGGGCAGAGGGGTTTGGGGGGCTTTAGGATGGGGCCTGGGGAAGGAGGCCCAAGATGGCCAGGGACTCACCAAGGCGGCCGTAGCCTACCACCCCCACCCTCCGTGGGACCCTGTCGAGGGCCATGCCCCTGAGTCTGGTTGGTGGCTGCGGCCCGAGCTCCCTTGGCTGCTCACTGTCCCCTGCACGAGGCCTGGGCAGTCACTGCTCTTTGGACGTTTGACCCTTGAGCTCAACCTCCCCCTTTCCCCAGCGGCCCAGAGGTGTGGGGGTGGGTTTGCGGGGATGGAGGCAGGTGAAGATCCTTTTCTGCATTCTCTCCACGTTTGCCAGGGCTGGGGGCAGCAAGCGTGGTGATTTGGGGTTCCAGGGACCCTGCATCCCCCGAACCCCTGCTTTCCCCAGGGCTGTTCCTTTCTCTGTGACACGCCCTCCTCCCTTCCCGCTGATGTGGAAAATTTCCTCTGCAGTCCCCTGCCCCCCTTTCTGGCTGGCCAGGTTGTCATGGAAACTACATCCTGCTTGGGGTGGGAAGAGGAGATGCTGACAGGGACTCTGGGCTCTGTCCCCTTGCTCCCAGGTCCTCCCTGCCCCCCATTTTTGTGCTCAGGTGGCCAAGGTCTGAAGGAGGTTTCTGCCTGGTCATGCCCCCTTCTCTCCCGGAAGGCAACAGACGCTTGAGTTCGGCTTATCTTAGCTGTCCCCTCGCCTCGGTGGGTCCAGTCTCTCCCGGCCCCATAGACGGGGTCCCCTTCTCACATCCCTCAGCCTTCAACCGGAACCTGCCGCCCCCACCCCTGTCTCTGAACCTTCAGTTCACCTTGACTTCCCACCTCTCCTCCCCCTCGGCCATGATGCCACTCGTCCCCCCTCCCCCATGTCGTGTTCTCACTCCCATGTCCCTTCTTCCCTCTCCCCAACTCGCATCAGCCAAAGAGTAGCTGCGGGGCCTGGGGAGTCCGAGTGCCCCTGGAATGAGTCTCAGCCACTGCGCCTCGCGGGTGCCTGGCATCGGAAATGGCAGAGGCTGCTGCAGTGCCAGCTCCCTGCCCCCAGCCACCACCTGGTACCCGCTGCAGTGTTACCATGGCAACCAGGATCGGCACTGGAAGAGACTGGAGAGAAAGAGCATGAAAAGGGAGCATGGGGGGGGGGGCGGTGGCACCGGGCAAGATGGGATGGACCGAGATAGAGGGCCAGACCCCAGACACGGTGGCCAGAGGCCACCGGAGGCTGCCACCGCTGATAAGGGAGGCATTTGCTTCAAGAGCCAGGAGCAGGTGGGGGAGAGATAAGATGCTGACAGGCACACAGACCCCTATCAGCCACTCATGGGGCGGGAGCGGGCTCGCTGCCTTCCCCCCCTCCCTTAGACTGTTGTCGACTCCTTTGGGGCTGGAGTGTCCCCACAGTGCCCAGAGCTGCCGTGTCCGTGAGAAGAAGGGGCGCCGAGCCTGGTCTGCCCCAGCCGGGGCCTGTGTGTCCTCGGGGCTGTCTGCCTGGGCCGGCCCCTCCTCAGCGCAGGAAGGCGCCATAACCACTCCCGCTGCTTCCGTCACCTTGTGTCCCCAGCCTGCACGAGATGGCAGCCCTGGCCCGCGCCAGCCCTCTGGAGGCTGAAACTCAGGCACCTCGACCGCATAGAGACATCACGCCGTCCGGCCTGCTTGCTGGCTCCTGCCGGCTCCTCCCCAGGCTCTCTCTGTCCCTGTCCTCCCGGGTGGCGCTGTGGCACCCCACCTTCCAGCCTGGACCCCACCATCCCTCCTGGGCGAGCATTAAACAAGCTGGAAGTGCCGCCCCAGCCCCGAGGGCCCAGGCTGCTGCGGCTCCAGCCTCCTCCTCAGCCCGCCCGCATCGGGCCTCCCGGAGCAGCCCGAGTGGGCTTGCCGTGGAGACGGACACTGGTGGGGGCCCTGTCGTGGGCTGA
>VSMD01008395.1:0-25299 GCA_008750895.1 Mirza zaza | reverse complement strand
TAACTTTTCTCTCCATTGTCATTTTCTTCATAGAATTTTTTTATTTCCATCTTGATTTCTTCATTTATGAAGTAATCATTTAGTAGGAGGTTGTTTAATTTCCACGTTTTTGTGTAGAAATGTGAGTTTCTGTTACAGTTAATTTCTACTTTTATTCCACTGTGATCTGAGAAGATACATGGTATGATTTCTATTTTTTTAAATTTCTTGAGGTTTACTTTGTGTCCTAGGATATGGTCAATCTTAGAGAATGTCCCGTGAGCTGATGAGAAGAACGTATATTCAGTGGATTTTGGGTAGAATGTTCTGTAAATGTCAGTCAGTCCCAATTGTTCTAGAGTTTTGTTTAAGTCCATTATTTCTTTGTTAATTTTCTGATTGGAGGATCTGTCTCGTGCCGTCAGTGGGGTGTTGAAATCTCCGGTTATTATGGTATTGCTATTAATCATTTTGTTTAGATCCAGTAAGGTTTGCTTTATGAATCTGGGTGCACCTAATTTGGGTGCATATATATTTAAAATTGTAATCTCTTCTTGTTGAACTGTGCCCTTCACCATTATATAATGACCCTCTTTGTCTTTCACTACTTTTGTTGGTTTAAAGACTAAGTCGTCTGAAATTAGAATTGTCACGCCAGCCTTCTTTTGGCTTCCACTTGCTTGGAATACTGATCTCCACCCTTTTACTTTTAGTCTATACACATCCTTGCAGGTTAGATGTGTTTCCTGAAGACAGCATATACATGGCCTGTGTTTTCTTATCCATTCAGCCAGCCTATGTCTCTTGAGTGGAGAGTTTAAGCCATTGATTTTTATTGAGATAACTGATAGGTGAGGTAGCTTACTGTTCATTCTGTTGAGCTGGATGTTGCTGCTTTGATTTCTCTCTTGAGCCATAGTAATATCTGGCCTTTAATCTTTGGGTTTTGGTTGTTTTTATATTCGTGAATTTTTATTATGGTGTTACGTGTGTAACACTGCTTTGAGTACTTCTTGTCGGGCTGGTCTTGTCTTGGTGAATTCTCTGAGCCTTTGCTTATCTGGGAATGTCTTTGTTTCTCCTTCATATACGAAGCTTAGTTTTGCAGGGAATAAGATTCTAGGCTGGGCATTGTTTTGTTTCAGAAGATCGAGAATGGGGCCCTAGTCTCTCCTTGCTTGTAAAGTCTCATTAGAGAAGTCTGCTGTTATTCGAATTGGCTTTCCCTTGTAAGTTACTTGCTTCTTTCGTCTTACAGCTCTTTAGAAGGGCCTCTTTAGTTGATATTTTGGTCAGTCTGATGACTGCATGTCGTGACATCTTCCTGTTTGCATTGAATCTCCCAGGGATCCTCTGAGGTTCTTGAACTTGTATATCGAGATTTTGAGTAAGACCTGGGAAATTTTCCTCTATTATATCTTAAAAAAGCTTGTCCAACCCTTGAGTGATGTCTTCTTCCCCTTCTGGTAACCCTATGACCCTCACGTTATGTTTCTTCACATAGTCCCAAAACTCTTGTAGGCTCTGCTCTTTTGTCTTGTTTCTCTGCTCTATATCTGTGACTGATTTATTTAATTGGAAGGTGTTATTTTCAATCTCTGAGATTCTTTCTTCTGTTTGATGTACCCTGTTCTTGAGACTTTCCACTGTATTTTGTAGTTCCCTGAGTTGATTCTTCATCTCCAGGACTTCGGTTAAAGTTTTCTTCACTGTGTCAATCTCTTTAGTGAACTTTTGTTCCATATCCTGGAGGCTTTTTGTGGTTTCTTTATGTTGGTTATTGAGTTGTTCTTGCAGGTCAGTGAGTGTTCTTATGATCCACATACAAAATTCCTCTTCTGTCATTTTGTTTGCCAGGTTTTGGTTGTTGTCTGTTTCTAAGGGGCTGGTGCTCCTCTTTGGGGGTGTGTTTTCCATTTGTTTCTTCATATTTCCGGAGTTCCTTCCCTGATATCTTCCCATGTCGCTCAGTTGTTGTTTCTTTCCTTTAGGTTTTCATTTGGGTATTCACACGTCTTGTTTAGTTTCTGTGCCAGTAGATGTTGTTGCTTACTTGCGGCAGCTGTCTCTGGGCTGGTGTCTGCAGGTCTCTCTACCCACTGGGGAGCCCGCCAGCAGTCCAAGATGCAGTGGAGGGGAAACAGCTGAATCACCCAGCCTTCCCGCTGGTCTCCGGGCTGCTCTAGCAGCCTCCCGTTTTCTGCCTCCTTAATTACACAGGTGGGGATAGATAGAGGAACGGGAAGAGTTCCTATCTCAGCTCCACTCCTAAGGCGGGGCTAGAAACTTTGGAGCCAAAGTCCCAGCTCCAAGTCACCAGAGTGTGTGGGTCGTAAAATCTCTCTTCCTTATATCCACCAAGGGCAGCCTCCTATGAGGCTTGGCCCTGCCCAGTCAAACTCCAGGTCCTGGACACCGGGGGCAGGAGACCTGTGCAGGGATAGTCTGTCCTGATGCCGGCAGGCAGGTAGCCAGACCCACCGATCCCTGTCTTCTGTCTCTTAATTACACAGGTGGAGATAAGCGGCAGGAATGGGAATAGTTCCTATCTCAGCTCCACCCCCAAGGCTGGGACAGAGACTTCGGAGTCCAGGGCGGGGCTCCGGGTTGCAGGAGAGTGTAGAAGACAATGTTTCTCTGCCTTACATCTGCCAAGGGCAATCTCCCCTGTAGTACTGCCCCCTCCAGGCAGGGTCCTCTCTCTGAGCACAGAGTCAGTGCCACTTGTGCAGCAAGTGACGGTCCAATATCAAATTGGTGGAGCAGGGGTGCGTACCTGCACTCTCTCTGCACCTCCCCACCAAACCCCGAGCCCAAGTCAGCGCTGGAATGCCAAGTCAGCGCTGGAATTCAGAGGCTGGAGCGGTGCCCAAGGGGCAGAGGAAGGGGGGTCCTAATGGATCAAGAAGTCTAACTTAGCGCACTCTGACCTCTCAGTCCTGTCCCAAACCTCCTCTATATCCAAAGTCAAAGCCTCCTTCTGTGTAAACTCCCCTTAGCCTTGACCTGGGAGTATTCTGCAGGGAGATGCCCGAGTGGGCTCTGGTTCCTGCTGCGTGGAGAGTGGTTTCTGGGCTCGGACCCTCCCCCTCCTTATACTGCCGCTGCTGTGTGTTCTGGAGAACTCAGAGTGTTCCCTGCTCTAGTCTCCTCTCCACACGGCTTTGTCCCATGCTGCCACTTCTCACCAACTTCAGGCACCTCCCGGCCTATGTGGAAGTGGAGCTCGGTGTAGGAGGGGGTGTCTCTCAGCTCCAGGTAGGGCTGGTACCACTGCCAGCCAGCAGCGGCTTAAACCACGCCTCACTCCCTCCCTGTAGTGTGCCTCCGAATCCCCAATTTTTGCGGAAGAATAATCGATTCACCTTTGCTTTAGGCTGTAAATGGTCTTATCCCTCCGTTTCCTGGTGGATGTCTGCAGGCTTGTGAAGCTGGTCCCGTGGAAGTGCAGATCACTCGCGTGTGGCTATCTGCTTTCTTCACTTTTCGCTCTAGGAGCAGAGAGCCAGGAGGGCACCCCTACTCCGCCATGTTTTTCTCGCCAAATAAAACATTTTTGATACTGGACCTGTCTAGGTATTTTTCCCACTAAATCTTTCCTAATTTATACATTTCTCTGGATGGGACAGTAAATACATGCTCATTGTTAAATGCTGTTTATTTTCAGCACAATCAGCAGAGATTCTGCTATGCCTTCCTAGCCTAAAGCATTTTTCATTTGGCCCCCTGAGCAAAATATCATTAGTCAATACCAATATTGAAAGAAACAGATTTTTGGAGATTTGTGGCCTTCCCATCTTTCATTTCCCAACATCCTAGTATTTTGAGCATATTTATGTTTTTGTCATTCTAATTTAGCTACATTTTCAAGTTTCAATTGTGTTATATTTGCATATTATATATCATATATTTTACAATACTTTACATTGTTGGGAATATTAAATAAACTTTTTATTTAAATACATTTATTTCAAAAAAATTATTTCAGAATCATGAATGACAAAATGATACTACTTGACATAAATAGACTATATGCATTAATTTACACAATTTATATTTAAATACATTCAGAAATATTGGCATTTTGTTAAAGGGCCAAAAATATAACACCAGGAGTGCATACACACATTTTTGGAAACACTGCTGTACTGAATTGAAAGCTTCAGTTCTTGCTCTCAAGTAGCTTAATAACATAAATCAGAACTTGTTTGCCTAAGTGATAAAAGAAAAGATCATCTAAATACATTGATTTTTATCTGTTTTAGAATCCCTAAGGGTGGGTACTTTGTCTTAATGTCCTCTGAAATGTGTAGAATCATTCTGTGCACATAAAGTGCACTCTACCAGATGGTATTTGATGGCTGTGTTCATCTTCAACATGAACAGAATATTAGTTTAGAGAAGATTTGTTTTCTTTTTCAAAATTTCCATTTTCTAGTGTATAAGAACATTGTTTCCTTGGATAACTACTTTTATTTCCCTATTGTTTTTTCTGAAAAATTGGGAACTCAAATTCAGATGCAATAAGTCATCTTGTTGACTGGACTAGAAAGAGCAATTGCTTTGATTTTTACAGGTATTATTTGTCCTTCAAGCAAAAATTAAAGGAATGACTTGCTTTAATCTTAATCATGTTGTTAAACATGTATTATCAAACCAATGGCTAACATGTATTACTCACTAGCTATCCAAAATAGCATCATTCAGTCATTTAACCTGAGGTATTTAAATGGCTAGACAAAACAGAGTAGCTAGTCTTACACTTGCTTGTCTCCAGACATAACAACCTCTTTGCTATTCCTCAAACTCAATAGGCATGTTTCCACCTCATGGCTTTCTCACTTGCTGTCCCCTCTGTCTAGAATTTTCTTTCACCTTTTACAAGTGTTTGCCACAATTTCATATTTTCAGTAAGACTATCCTGATCACTTCTATGTAAGTGTAGATCCTCCCCCTGCCCTCCCTATGTGTCCTTCTTAAATTATTTTATATTTTTGTAACACTTATAAAGATTTGAAAACAATATATTTTAATTATTTTGCAAATTATTTTTCCTCTACTACAATGTAAGCTGTTTAAAGGCAGGATTTTTGTCTGTGTTGTTCATTGCTGAAGCTGAATGTTTAATACAGTGTAGATGCTCAATAAATATTTATTGAATTAATTAATGAGTACTATAAACATTATTATTATTATCTTCATTTTGTACTTAGGTATCTTACCTGAGAGGAGATGGTATATCTAGGACTAGATCCCAGGTAGCTGGCTCCAGAACCTCCTCAGTAAACTCCATAATAAACTCCAAAAATGATAACTGCTATCATATTTAATACTTTTCTCAGACCTTGAAGAAGGGAAGCAGATTTGACTTGATGTATCAAAAATAAATACATAGGAAATGTTTTTGGACTGAGGAGGAATGGTTCCTATCTCTCATACTAAACAATACTATACTCTCCTTTCTCAAGCTGAAACAGTTACTATTAACTCTAGATTTAAAAATATATATATGTATGTTTTAATTAAGTAAATTACAGAGAAATCTAATTGAAATTGTGATAGAAATAGTAATATAATTGAAGTCTTTTGCATTTTCTATTTACCAATAAAGTTACTATGAGGCTTAAATGAGCTAAACCATGCGAAAATTTAATATATTAATTGTTCCTGACATTAAACAGTTATTTTGAGATGATTGGTTAGACTCATACAAAAAAAAGATATTTTAAAATGATAGTATGAATATATTTAGGCCACATATACATACACAATCAAATCCTGATACTTGAAGGGTCGATGCTTCTGTTGATATTTTCAATTATTCCTTTTATGCAATATTTCTTGCCTTTGGACTGGCAAATAGAAATAGATGGTGTTTGTGTAAGTGCTAATACATGTAATAGATTTGAGAACTCTGTTACATATAGCACCATTCCCCCTTGCTTTTGTGACTAAAAACTATGAATCCTTCCTAGTTATTATACCATCTACCACACACCCTGAAGCAATAAAGGATTGACAAGATAAAAGGAAGAAAACAATCAAATGAAGATTTTCTTTTAAATCCTGTGTTTTCAAGTTTCCACTGTGGGCACAACCTCACACAAGAATGAAGTAGACAAGTTACTGATGTTCACAATCCTTAAAAGCGTGAGGCATTTAAATGGTTAAATGAAACTGAAGAAATATTTCCAGGTACCTCAGAGATTGAAAGTAATTAATATAAGAAATAACAACATATAAGTCAAACGAAACAACATTCATAATACTGCCATCCCACATCAAGGGTATTGAATATATTAAATATTAGAATAGATCTGATACATTAAAAGGTTTAACATTAGTCTGGTCTTAAAATTGTTTACCCAAAGCTATCTTGTTTCAGAATGTATTTCTTCTGACATTTATGAAAACAAAAGAATATAAATTATTTCTCAAGAAAAATAAAAAACAACCACTGCACACTAATAAAGAAGTGAAAAGAACTTGATAATATACATAACCATGTACTAAGTAAAATTGACTGACTTGAAAGATAAAAACAAAAAAGTTTACTGCATGCCTTTTTTAGTGATAAAATATAGTCACCAGATATAGTGTAAATCTGTGTTTCTTCAAAAAGTTAGCTGACTATAATTATTTGTAGTTTCATTTTATCTTCTTTGCTAATTCTTGTTAATCAAAGAACAGAAAACAAGGTGAAAATATCAAGCATCTACTATCAACCTATTGAATGTATTTTTAATTTTTTTTGTTGTTTCTTATTTTCTGTTTCAGGCTTCCATTATGATTAACTTAATGAAATTTAAAATTTTAGATTTTGACATAAATGAAATATTTCAAAGATTTTGCCCAGAGTAGCTTATTATTTCTTTGTACTTTACTGTTTTTATTCCATTTTATTTTAGTATGGGGGTGGGTTGCAGGGGGGCGGGGAAGAGGGGAAAATATGCAATAGCCTTTACCCCAAAGAAATATCATCGTATTTTGGCCAGTCTGATGACATAGCACTTAACTCCAGTGAGAATGGCTTTTATCAAAAAGTACCAAAGCAATAAATGTTGGCGTGGATGTGGAAATATAGGAACACTCATACACTGCTGGCAGGGCTCCAAACTGGTACAACCTCTGTGAAAAGTAATATGGAGATCCTCGAAGAGCTAAAAGTAGAACTACCATTTGATCTGGCATTCCCATTACTCGGCATCTACCCAAAGGAAAAAACAAATTCTATAAAAAAGACATCTGCACTAGAATGCTTATAAAGGCACAATTCACAATTGCAAAGATGTGGAAACAACCCAAGTGCCCTTCAATGCATGAGTGTATTAATAAAATGTGTTAGTGAGAGTGAACAAAATCAAGAAATGATGCCTGAGAAAGTAGGAGGATGGAGTTGCTGTTAATTACTGAGATGATGAAGCAGTGAAAACAACAAGTTGTTGTCAGTATTTCTTTTTTGAGATGGGCCAGGGTAAAAGAGAGATCTGGATGTGGGGCTTTTAATTTCAAAATGGGAGGCTTGTTACCTATCTAATTGTGGATTCAAGTGGGCAGTTGGAGATAAGTCTGAAATCCACAAGAAAGCCTAGAGATATGAGCAACTTCAGCATTTAGGTAGTATTTAAAGCTAATCTATTGGAGGAGGTGACCATATAAGTTAAGTTCAAGGACCAACCTTTGGAGAAATCCAGTATAAAATAGGTCTCATAAGTGAGGAGAAATCAGCAAAGGAAAATGAGAAAATATAGTTCAGAATGTGGGAATTAAAAGCAGGAGAATGTGGTATCCTGGAAGCCATGTGAAGGAAGTGTTTCACTTTTATGAAGCACAGATTAACCCTGCAAAGCTTTTTTCACAGACCCTGGCACATAGTAAATATTCAGTAGTTTATTACTAACTGAATTATTATTTTCAGTTGTCCCTGGACTCTGGGGTTTCTGTAGTCCTAGAGAGGCTTCTCATCATCAATCCACTGTGGTAGTTCCATGATCAGGACTGTATAATCCATGTCAGAGCCATTGGATCTATAAGTAGAAACAGTGCCTCCCTGCCTGTTTGGATGTGGAATTTCACACTCAGGCTCTCTGGGCCAGGACAATTATTGTCAGTCACTGAAAGGAACCCATATCATACAAATACCCCTTTCTTAGGTCCTGCCAACTCCAGTGAAGTTCCTGTCAGTGGAGAGGCTAGTGTTTTTGCCAGAACAATAACCTATAAATAAAATTCACCTAGCCCTTTATTAAGATATTTCCTCTCTTTCCAGGGTCATGCAAAGGTAGATTCTTCTCACATTCTTAATACAGCATCCAGATTTCTTTTTTTAGCCATGTCTTTCATAAGAGGACTTAATGCCTCATTGGAAATTAAAATTACTGGATGTTTTCGAAGGTCAAATCCTGGTTACCAGTGCCACAAAGGAGGGTAGATGTCTTTATTTTGGGCAAAAGAAACCCAGATCCCAAATTGAGAAGCTATAAGTTTTGTCTTCTCTGATGGGTGAGGGAGGAAAGAAAACACCACCACCAGCACCAACAACAAAGGGTTAATATTTATTAAAAGCTTACAATGTACCAGTTGTTAGTCTCTGTGCTTTGACATATATTATTTCAATTAAACCTCTCAACATTTATTAAGATTTGAATTGTTATAGTCCTCATTTTATAAATGAATAATTGAGAAATAATCACATGGGGTAAAGGGGCCTGGTTTTGTATTCAACTCTCTGGCTCTAGATTCAGGATTCTTGAATTATTACCTTGATATATTCTAAGCAGAAAAAGAAAGAACAAACATTAAATAATTTTTGACCCTGTAAACATCTGTCTAGAACTTGATATATTTGTTTAAATTATAGATATAAACTCATACAAGATTAAATAAATTAAAATAATATAATTAATTATATTAATTAAAAAAGAAAATATTGGAAACACCATTACTGTATTCCCCACCAGAATTCCCCACATTCAGAAATGCTGGGATCAGATATGAAATTTTGTATTTTGCATCTTGCCATTGTCTAGTCTATGCTTTAGTCTTTATTCTTAAAGGTATTTTGGATATTCTGTGTTATCAGTTTCAAGCTTTTATATTACTCTGTACTGATTAGGAGCCTTATCAATTACTTGATAATTGAATTATGTTTTCTCTTTCAAGGCAACTGATCGAGAGGGAGATCCAATAACATATGCCATTGAGAATGGAGATCCTCAGAGGGTTTTTAATCTTTCAGAAACGTAAGTTAAAAATGACTTCTAACTTGCTCCCCTCCCTTTTTTCTTAAACAAGAAAGAAAGGAAGAGAACAGACTTTTAATCAGAGGCTTTCAGCTGTTTGTAGTTTTATTTTACCTTTTTTTCTATGAATGTTAATGACAGCTAGAAGGATAATTCTGAACCCAGAAATCTTACCCAGGAGGCTATTTATTTTAAAAATTTTTACCAGGTAAAATCCACTGGGGTGGAAACCTTCATTTGAAGGCATAACCTGGGATTAATTAGATCTCTTTAAAGTTGTCAGCTACTCCTAATGACAAGGGCATTTCTACAAAAGATAACTTAGAACCAAACTGTTTATTCAAAGGGAATCTTGTAGGCAAGGTATGTTACAAACACATTTAAGGTGCCACTAAAGTCCATCTTTCCATTTCTGATTAATGTAGGTATGTTTTAAACAGCTAAAACTTTTTTTTAAAAAAATGTCCATGCTAAACCTTTTTGAGGTCTAGATTAACATCATTCTACTTACCTCTCTGAACACATCTGAGATAATATTAATCATAATTATTGAAAAAATTGGGAGCAGGCATGAAAAGAAGGCATTTAGGTTTCCAGAGAAATCTTTTGTTTCCCTGCATCAATAGCAAGGTAGCTGTTCTACTGTCACAGGTGGCTGGCTGATAAAAAGCTGTGCCTGCTTCCTCTCTGATATTTTCTGTGTGATTGTGACTGGCTGTACTTCCTGAAAAAATGAAAATGGAAACTTAGGTCATAACTATAAAGTGAAAACTTTGACAAATGAGCAAACCATTATTTCAGTCTCAGGAACACATGGTGCATAATACCAAATCAAGAGAGCCATGTGTGGGTCACTTGGTTGATGGAGGAACACCAGCAATTTCATATTGAATACGATTTTGCAGCCATAGGTTAGTAGTGTCTGGAAAATCATAGACAAGAACAGTTATTTCCCAGAACTTTAGATTTCACAGATGAATAAACTTCTATTTAAAAATGGAAAGACTTAATTATTTTCAATTTTCCCCATCAAGATGTGAAATCATAAATTAGCTACAATTTATAGTTACTATTGAAGAAATCTCAAAACTTTTCAAAGGAAAACTTTAATCAAGACTGTGTAGTATTGGCATAAAAATATACATATAGATCACTGGAATAAACTTAAGAATCCAGAAATAACTCTAACATTTATAATCAATTGATTCTCAAAAAAGGGGTCAAGATAATCCAATCATGAAAGAATTTTTTTTGCAACAAATGAAGCCAGAACAACATGCAAAAGAATGAAGTTGACTCTCTACCTCACACTGTTCACAAAAATAAACTAAAAGTGGATTATAGACCTAAATATTAGATAAAATTATATAACACTTAGAAGAAAATACAGAAGTCAGTCTCCTTTTGAGTTAGGCAATATTTTTGAGATACGACACAGAATGCACAAATAATTAATAAGAATATTGATAAATTGGGTCTCATCAATTTTTTTCAATAATGTATTTCAAGGGGCACCATCATTAAAATCAAAGACAACCCACACACTAAGATAGAATATTGTAAAATAATGTATATGATAAGGAATATATCAAGAATACATAAAGAATTATTACAACTCAAAATTAAAAAGAGAAAAACCTCAAGCTTTCACCTGCTCTGTTAAGCAGGAAGTCCATGTCTCTCTCTCTCTCTCTCTCTTTCTCTCTCTCTCTCTCTCTCTCTCTCAGATTCACAGTCCTGTTATATGTTTTTCCTTTGATGCTAAAGGATTTTCCAACTGCTGGTTGTGAAATCTAATCAAGGAAATTTTCTACTTGTGTGGCCCTCCTGTTTCTCTAGTACTTTTCTAATGTCTGGTTTTGAAGTGAAACAATACTGGTTAGGTCACAGAAGTTCTTCAAGAAGTAAAAGATATCAGTGAAGAATACTTTTAGCCTAAATTGACCATAATTTTTATATTACAACACTTAGGTCGACTGAGATGCTATCTCCTTAACAGGCAAATTGTTTCCAGGAAAGCTAGAGCAGGGCAGGTCCTGTGATGGTAGCATGATCTCTTTTGGTGATCATTCTTGATTCAGGGTTCAGTACACTGGGCCCCTTGCCTTCTTGCTATGGTCATTTATTTCAACTACCTCATTAATATTGCTCCCATTGATATTTATAGATTAGTCTAGACCATTAGCAATACATTCCAATGCATTCAAATGAGGAAAAATAAATGACATTTAAACTGCTACCCTCTAGAGACATCTGGGATTCTCATGTAAATTGGCACCACCACTGCTCTGTAACTTCCAAGGATTTGAGTAATTCATATACTCCCTCAAAAAACAACAGAAAGGAAGTAATATTCTACCTTATCAGATACTTCAATACATATATATAATTTTGATATTTGCTCCTTAAAACAAAAAATAATTACCCATCCACAGTTTACTTTAAATACTATATCGTTTTATGCTATAATGCAAATTTAGTAATAAACATCATTATAATATCACTGTTTTACTTTTTTCATTGAAGTAAAAATATACTAAACAGATTCTTGTAATATACTACCACAACGAGTAAGATGTGCAACGTTTGGGGGATGGGCACACTTGAAGCTCTTACTCGAGGGGGCAGGGGGGCATGGGTAATATATGTAACCTTAACACTTATACCCCCATAATATGCTAAAATAAAAAAATAAAAAAAACTAAAATAAATATATATATATATTAGTAGTGATGAATAATCATTTCAGTGTCAGTCTGCAGTTACAAAGCATTGAATTGTTATACAATCTAATAAATTGGCTTAGTCACATAACCAAGAAACTCATTCTTTAAAGAAAAGGCATTGTTTCTTTTAAAATCATAAACATTGGTTATGAAAATTGCTCACTGTCATATACTAAATGGCCATCTGTATAAGATTCTGCAGTATAATAAATTATTATTCCAATAATTTTTCATAGTACCTGTGTTGGTAGTGGTGGTAAATTATTCAGCAAATATTTATTTAGCAAACATCCATAAATAAGTAAACATTTAAATAAGATGTAATTTATTTTATAAATAAAATAGCCAAATATTTAAGTTATTTATCATGAGAGGTTAAGGAATTGCCATCTCTCAAATTATTATGGATTGCCATCATTGTAGCATATGTTTTTTAATGTAATACTTGAAAGCAAAATGCTAAATGAGAGATTTTCAAAAAATTATTTCTAATCTCTGGTTCAAATTTTATTTCAAAAAGTTTTTCTTCACTGGCATTTTTATTTGTTTCTATTGTGACAAGTTCATTTTGACACTAAATTTAAAGCTTGATTATGTTTTTCATTTCAGTTTGAACTTTATGATTACATTGAAGATTAAATAATATATAAGAAAAATGTCATGCATTTTATTTTCTGGCAGTTCAGCTCTACTTTCAAAATATATACTCAAATCAAACTACTTCTAATACTCTTCACTCTACCACATTTGTTCATGCTACCAACATCTTTTTCCTGAACTGCTATCAAAGTCTAACTCCCTCTGTTGATCTAAATTTGTTAATCACAATTTACCATTTAACATGTAATTCCATGTCAACTTGAAGTAGCCACACATTTTAAAGTACACTCCAAAACCTAAGTGTCCATCAACAGATGAATAGATAAAGACAATGTGGTACATATACACAATTGAATATTATTCATCCATAGAAAAGAATTAAATACTGTCATTTGCAATGATATAGATGGAACTGGAAGACATTGTATTAAGTGAAATAAGCCAGGTACAGAAACACTAATTTTGTATGTTCTCACTCATATTTTGGGGTAAAAATTTTAAAAATTTAACTCCTGGATATAGAGAATAGAATGATGGCTAATAGAGGCTGAGAAGGGTAGAAGGAAGGGGTAGATAAAGTAGGGATGGTTAATTGGTACAAAAATACAGCTAGATAGAATTAATATGATCTAGTATTTCATAGCACAATAGATGACTAAAGTTAACAATAATTTATTGCATATTTAAAAATAACTAAAAGAATAGAGTTGAAATGCTGCTAACACAAAGAAGTGATAACTGCTTGAGGTGATAGTTACTCCAATTACCCTGATTTGGCATCTGATATAGTAGAACATTACTTCCTTTCTGTTGTTAAATGTTTTTGAGGAAGTATCTGAATTACTCAAATCCTTAGAAGTTACAGAGAAGTGATGGTGCAAATTTACACAAGAGTCCCAGATGTCTCTAGAGGGTAGCAGTTTAAATGTCATTTATTTTTCCCCATTTGAATGCATTGGAATGTATTGCTAATGGTCTAGGTTAATCTATAAATATCAATGGGAGCAGTAGTAATGAGGTAGTTGAAATAAAATGACCATAGGAAGAAGGCAAGGGGCCCAGTGTTGTTTCCACATCTTTGCAAGTGGGAATTGTGCTGCTATAAACATTCAAGTGCAGATGTCTTTTTATTGAATGTCTTTTTTTCCTTTGGATAGATACCCAGTAGTGGGATTGCTGAATCAAATGGTAGTTCTACTTTTATCTTTGAGGTGTCTCCATACTACTTTCCATAGAGGTTGTACTAGTTTGCAGTCCCACCGGCAGTGTATGAGTATTCCTATCTCTCTGCATCAACAACATTTGTTGTTTTGGGACTTTTTGATAAAAGCCATTCTCACTAGAGTTAAATGATATCCCATTGTGGTTTTGATTTGCATTTCCCTGATGACTAACAATGTTGGGAATCTTTTCATGTGCTTTTTGGTCATTTTTATATCTTCTTTGGAAAATGTTTATTCAAGTTCTTTGCCTATTTTTTAATTGAGTTGTCTTTTTGCTATTGAGTTTTAATAGTCCCTTATATATTCTGGAAACCATGCCCTTATCAGATATATGATTTGCAAATATTTTCTCCCATTCTGTAATTTTTTTTCACTTTCTTATGTTCTTTGATGCACAAAGTTTGTTTTTTTTTAATTTTGATAAAATCTAGTATATCTATATTTTCCTTTTACTTTCTTTTCATTTTGTGTCATATCTGAGAATCCATTGCCAGATCAAGATTATAGAGATTTACTCCTAACTTTTCATTTAAGAGGTTTTTTTAGTTTCAGTTCTTATGTTTACATTGTTGATCCATTTCAAGTTAATTTTTGAATGTGGTGTGAGATAGTCTAACTTAATTCTTTTGCATGTAGATTTCTAGTAGTTCCAGCACCATTTATTGAAGAGACTATTCTTTCTCATTGAATGATCTTGTCATACTTGTTGAAAATCAATTAGCCATAGATATATCGGTTTATTTGTGGACTCTCAATTCTGTTGGCCTGTATTCCCCACTACATTTTTGGATGCCCTAATTTTTTCAAAAAAACTCTTTACTCAAGCTTTCTTACCAGGTTGTTGACACTCTATTATATACCTTAGGCTAATTCGTTTGCGTCAGGTGCCTGTGGGTTACCCCCTGCCTTACAATGTTTCCTAGGAATGCCCACTGCCTTTCTGCCTTGAGTGAATTCCAAGTTCGGTGAAACAAACACAGGTATCATTCCTTCAGGCAGCCTCCATGCAGGTTAGGATAGATCACCACAAGATTTTGTGAATAAGGTTAGTTCTGTTCCCTTTAGAAATGGGGACCAGGGTGTCACACTAAAAATGTTCACTGTTGTTTTTAAGACTACTCTGAGCCAGGGAGGGGTTGGATGAAGACACAAAGTTATCCTACCATATTTAAGTTACCTTTTTCTTGATCCTGCCTTTGACTTTTGGTTGCTGTAAACCCTTGACTGTTTTCCAGCATTCCATCAAAGTTGGTTTTGACTTTACCTTCCTGATTTTGATTTTTTAATGTTGTTGTAAGACCATTTCTTTGAGATGCCTACCTCACTATTTTCACTGACATGACTCCTGTGCAATATATTTCCAATCCTTTAATTTAAGTAGCACTATTATCAAGGTTTGATCAGAAGTGATGATTCAGCATTTGTAATATATGGACTTATAAGGTTTATTGCATTCCTAAATGTGTTCCAATATATCCTGACCTAATAGCCTCCATCTATCTAGTAAGAAGACTCCTCCTTATCAGTTATTTCTGGGATGTCATGAAAGGATGCTCATATGTACCTTTAAACTAATCTTTTAACTATAAATACTAACAGACACTACCTATTCTTTCTCTCCTCCATTTCCCAAATATCTCAATCAATTGCCTACAACATTGGGTCACAAAGCACACATCATCTAAGTAAAGGACTATCTCCACTGTAATCATCAGATCACAAAAAGAGTAGCTGTTTATGTGTCATATGGCCCTACATAGCAATACTATATAAATTTTTAGCAATTTTCTAATTTAATGTGCAAGGAGGAATATAAGAATACAGAGACCTTAAACTGCAAGTGGGGATGGAAACAATAACTAAATATTCTTTATTTTATTGTGCTATACCTAAGTTTTTTAGATTTCCTATTTTTTAAGTTACTTCTAAATAAGTCTCTGAAGCAATAAATGCCTTACTTTTCTCATTTAATGTCATTGTAAAATGAGATTATCTGAACCATCTGTAGTATAGAAAGTTCATCCAAACCTGATTGTCATGAATATACTCTGGGAATTGGTTTTTAGTTAGTTTGACAAAACATGTTTTAAATGTATGAGAAGCAAGGTCAGTTATTCCTAGTCATGCCATATGTTTAGAACTTTTTTTAAGTCCACATCAACCACCATAACAAAATAAAACAAATAGAGTAACTGTGATTCTGATTTTGATTCATTGGCTTTGACTCTCTGTACTAAACTACCATATGTGATATGAACTTTTTAAATTCCACTATTACAATAAAAAAAGAACTTACCTTAAAATGAATGCTTTTTGTCAATCAGAAACAAATTGTTTTCATACTTGATAAAAATGTTAATGTGTTGTTATAGTAATATAAATTCTCCTCTACAGTAGATGCTTGTTAAGGCTTAATTAAAATATCATATACAGTGTCAGATTGTAAAATCTAAGAAATAAATGTAGAATTTGTTTTAGAGAGCAGTATAAACAGTTATAAAACAACTTACATTGGTGTATAAAGTCTTAAATATCTGGAAGAGTTTATTCTGAACAGTGAAAGGTAATAAGTATAATAATAGGTTTAGAAATATTCTGAGAATTTGTCCAGATGCTGTTTATCTCCCATTATACATAAGTTAAATTGAAAACCACTTAGATTTTAAAGGAATAACAAAACACGAAAATTGTTAGTGTATCCACAAAAGATTTTTTAAAAAGTATAAAATGAGATTGAATGGTAATAAAATTATATTTTCTTCAAAAGAATGCAAAATATACAAACTGAGTCCCCATTTGAAAACAATTATTTATTTAAATGTGGTTAGAAAAACAAAGAAATATTTTAAAAATTCATAATTTCTCAGTATTTTCTAATTTTCTACAAGGGCCTGCTATTGTTTTGAAATTAAGAAAAAAGAAAAAATAAATTTTTATCTAGAGGGTTTGTCAAAAAATTTTTTTGTTGTTGTTTTGAGACAGAGTCTCACTCTGTCACCCCAGTAGAGTGCAGTGGCATCATGGTAGCTCATTGCAACATCCATCTCCTGGGCTCAAGCAATTCTCTTGCCTCAGCCTCCCAAGTAGCTGGGACCTTAGGTGCATGCCACCACACCTGGCTAATTTTTCTAAAATTTTTCTGTTTTTAGTGGAGATAGGGTCTTCCTCTTGCTCAGGCAGGTCTGGAACTCAGTGTTGGGCTTAAGCTGTCTTTCCAGCTCAGCTTCCCAGAGTGCTAGGATTACAGATGTGAGCCACAATTTTTTAAACTTTTCAATATGAATCTTAGTGTCATACATTTTCAATACTCAAGCTATGAATGCTAAAAGGAAAAAAATAAAAATAATAAAAAACTACCAAAACAGTTTACTATGCTAAGAAGACTCTCTTGTGACATATCTCTTTTGTCTTTTTTGTTTGTTTGTCTCCCTCACTAGTACTGGAATTCTAACCTTAGGGAAAGCACTGGACAGAGAAAGCACCGATCGCTACATTCTGATCATCACAGCTTCAGATGGCAGGCCAGATGGCGTGAGTATGCTCCCTGAGAAAGGGTTTTGAAAATAATATTACTAAAACAGAGGGTCTTGTAGTCTTGAACTCTTAAACAATTTGTTACAGACATTAATTAATTTTTTTCCCCTAGAGCAACATATATTACTGAGAAAAGTGCTTTTTCTCCAATGGGCTCTTTTAGGAATGCACCTGGACTGTGAATCTGTTATTGTGTTGCAACCTTTGACTTGACAGAACACATACTTGTGATCAGCATTCTTACCCAATTTATAGGGAAAGTGAAATCTATTTTATTCTAACAAGTATCCCATTGTGTCTATCATCTGCACAGCACTATAAAATGCCTTCTGGCAGTTTTACTATGTTGGAACCAGTTTCACTTAGTGTCACTTTTGTGAGTGTATGGGGTAGAAGATGGATTTTTAAATAAATATCCTTAAGCACTTAGGAAACAGATTTGATTGATTCCACAGGTTTTTGTAAGTAGCACTCAGAATCCTGAGTAATCCTTGATAATCTAAGTAGTTTAAATAGGTCCATAATTCTAGAGAAAATAAATTCTATTTCCTCTGGACCTAAAAATTGATTTTAAAAATAAATTGTTAGTCATTCTGAAGTATTTTATAATCATTTATCTGTATTCTTTGAACTATCCTATTCATAACCACCATCATCCTGATTTCCAGGCATTGTAATATAATAATTGGTAGTAATTGTTTTTCCACCATTTGTATGCAATGAGTTAGTTTTGTTTTGTTTTTTCCTTTAGTTGAGTGCTTATGTGCCAACTCAATGCTACTGTCTATAAATAATTTTAAAGCCAGTATAGATATTAAAGCAAGGCTCACTCAATGTAAATAGCAACATATCTCCAGTTTACTTGAAATAGCTTCTTTGTATAATGTATTGACTAAGGGAATAAGATAATCTACTCTTCACATTTATTTTAAAAGGATTTCTGAGAAAATTTTACTATGATGAATGCATAAAATTGATACTTGAATAGTTTTATCATCTTAATTAAAAATGAGACCAATAGATAGAAATAGTTTTTGGTAATTACAATCTGTCCATAATAAGCTATGTGGCATTTTCAGACATTGGGTAAAGAACTATATGTAGAGAATGAAATTTACAGACCAGTTTTATAAAATAGTGAGGCTATTAGAAAGTACTTAGATAAGAGAAAAATAAAACTGCAGTTTAATTTTTTATATATTAAATGCCCTTGATTATTATAATGTGCCTGTTGTTAGATGGATGTAAAGAAGTCAATGAGAGTCTCTAGAGGAAGTAATTTAAGAACTTGACTTATGATGAAAGTTTAATGGGAAACTTGGCTAGGCTATAACTGAGGAGAAATAGTCTAAGGAGGTAGAGGAGGAATTATTTAGCATAGAGTAAGAAGTATAATTATAGTGAAGTGAAATTAAAAAGGAGCATTCAGGTCAACCATTAGGATAGAAAAAAACAAGGAAGGATAATACATAGCTTTCGAATATGTCACATTATAAATCAAAAACTAATGGCAATAGTATTAGCTAGAACATTTTAAGTCTGTCTTTAAAAACAAAATTTCTTAGACAATAGAACAGATGGAAAATAAATAGTATATTTAGATGTCTGGCATAGTCACGATCTACTAATTATAGTTTTGTCCACTCAAGAATAAAATACTTTTTGTGTTAAAATTAGTGGTTATGTTCTCTTTAGGGTATTTTTTTCAGTAATTTACTTGTATATTTTAATTCTCCTTGGCCAGTTCACTTAGCATTTCTAGGTCCCCGTTTTCTCATTCTTATAATCAATCAGGTCTCATTCAGCTTTAAAATTCTAATGTATTTGAATAAATTTTGTTTTATGTTCTAAAGTTTGTATTGGGAGTATCAGTAGAGGACTAAACACGTAGATTTCAAACAAACAAATATTTCTTCAGTTAATTTTATGCTTTATATAATTTAGGGATACATTTATATATAGCCATATGCAGTGAGTTTTGGAAGAAAAAAACGATTATATAGAAATAATATTCTTACATCTTGATAGCACTTTTTTGTCTAAACATTTAAACTTATGTCCTTTATATAATTATTATAAAAATAAGTTTAACTGTAATAAGTATTAGTTTCAAGACATATTTAATAAACACAGACCACAAATGGATGGAATTTGCTTAAATCAAGATGATTATCAGCAATTTATGTGAAAGAAATTGCCAGGATGAACTTAAAAATTTTGTCATGAAAAACCACCTTGTCCACCACCCCAAAATAAGGATTGAGGGAAGACAGCTCATATTGCATTATATTAGTCATTTTTAATTTTTTTTAGACAATATTGAGTATGGTTTGACTGTAATACATTTTTTCCTTTGCTAAATTTACTTTATCAATAATAGTTGAAAAATCTATATGTTATTATTATGAATGTCTATTTCTTTAGCTATCATGAGCACAGATAAAATAATATTTTTTTTTAGATTTTAATAATTTTTTTCTCATCCAGAGCAAGACAGTGGTGCCTGCTTTTATTTACCACTTCTATTCAAAATAGTACCAAATGTCCTAGCCAGAGCAATTAGTTAAGTAAAAGAAATAAAGGCATCCAATCTGGAAAGGAAGAAGAAAAATTATCTTTGTTTAGAGATGATATGATCTTACATAAAGAGAATCCTATAGATTCCTTACACATGCACACACACACACACACACACATACAAATGTTAGGACTAATAAACAAATTATGCAAAGTATCGGGATACAAAAATCAACATAAAAAAACATTTGCATTTCTATACACTGAAAATGAGCAAGCCAAAAAGAAAATTAAGAAAACCGTTACATTTACAATAACTTCAAAAAGAATAAAACAATCAGGAATTAATGTACCTGAGAAGATCAAAGACTTGTATAGTGAAAACTACTAAATATTTTGGAAAGAAATTAAACAAAACTTAAGTAAATTGAAAGATACCCCATGTTTATATATTGGAATACTTATATTATTATTAAAATGGCAATACTTTCCCAAGAAATCTGCTGATTTAATGCAATTCCTATTAAAATCTCAGTGATGATTTTTGCAGAAATAGAAAAACTCATCCTAAAATTTATATAGAATCTCAAGGGACACCAAATAGCCATAAATAAATAAATAATAAAAAGCTGGCAAACTCATGCTTCCTGATTTCAAACTTACTACAGAGCTATAGTAATCAGAGATGGTACTGGCATAAAGACATAAATATAGATCAATGTCATATAATATAGAATCCAAAAATAAACCCTCACTTTTTTGGTAAAATTGTTTCCAAGATAATGACCATAACCATTCAATGGGAGTATTTTTGACACATCATGGTGAGAACACTGGATATTTTCATTCAAAAGAGTGATGTTGGACCCTTATTCACATTATATACAAAAATTAACTCAACAGTGACCCACGACCTAAATTTAAAACCTAAAACTATAAAACTACTAGAAAAAAAAACATAGGGAAAAAGCTTTTTGGCATTAGATTGAAAGTGATTTCTTGAATATGATCCCAGAGACACAGGCAACAAAAAAAAATGTATGAATTGGACTTCATGAAATTTTTTAAAAAATGGAGCATCAAAAACACAGAATTAAAAGGCAGCTCACCAAATGGGAGAAAATATTGGCAAATCATATACCCATTAAGTGATTAATATCCAAAATATATATAGAACTCCTAAAACTTACAAAAGTAAACAAACTGATTTAAAAATGGGCAAAGGATTTCAATAGACATTTTTCCAAAGAAGATATGCAGATGGCCAGTAAACATATTAAAAGATACTCAGCATCATTACACATTAAGGAAATGCAAATCAAAACCACAATGAGGTACTATCTCACATCTAGTAGGGTAGCTTTTATAAAAAACATACCAACAAAAACAGAACAAACAAAAACAACAACAAAAAAAGAGAAAATAATGTGTTGCCGAGGATGTGGGAAAATTGGAACACTTTTGCACTGTTGTTGAGAATGTAAAATGGTACAGCTGCTGTGGAAAATAGTCTGGCATTTTCTCAAAAATTAAAAATAAAATTACTATGTGAACCACCAATTGCACTTCTGCATATATATCAAATGAATTGAAAACAGGATATCAAAGAGATATCTGTACTCCCATGTTCACAGCAACATTATTCATAATAGCTAAAATGTGAAAACAACCCAAACAAAATGTAGTATATACATACAGTAAGGTACTGTATGATTCCATTTATTTGAGGTACTTAGAATACTCAAAATCATAGGGACTGGAAGGAAAATGGTGGTTTACAGAGGATGGGAGAGGGGAAAATGGGGAGTTAATGTTTAATGAGTATAGAGTTTCAGTTTGGCTAGATGAAGAGTCCTGGAGAGCAATGGTGTTGATGGCTGCAGAAAAATATGATTGAACTTACTATCACTGAACTTTACATTTAAAAATTAAGATAATTAAGAAAAAGAAAAAAATCTAGAAGTGGACAGTGAAGGGATGGTGTAGGGCCTCAACAATACCTTTGAAGATGCCTGCTGGAGATTTTTGGCTCTGCCATTTTTAGTGGGTTTATATTCATCCTATTTTTGTTACCTAATGGTCCAAGATTTCTACTGCAACTCCAGGCATCAGCTGTCCATCACAGAGGAGCAAAGTATAAAGGTAAATGCCAAAAGACTCTGATCCCCCTGTTTTACAACAGAGAACCAAAGTTTTTTTTAGAAATCTCGCCTAGCAGATTTCCTCTTAGATCTTATTATCCATAAGTAGCTGCACCAAGCTGAAAGATAACTAGTAAATAGGGATTTTAGATTGTGATTATGTTAACCGATCGATAACACAGTGTAATATATGTGTGTGTATATATATATGTGTATATATATGCATATGTATAATATACACGGATAGTGATTAGAATTTTTTTTTTTATTTAAAATATGAAGGTGTTCTGTAGCATGGATATTTCTGACCAGATTCTATGTGTTCAGCAATATTGTTTTCCTCCTTAACAGAGATGATAGGTAACTTGATTCTATCATGGTTTTGATTCCTACAAAATGCTTTTGAATTACTGGCTTGAATTATTTGAATTACTTATGGTTTTCGCAGTGAACACTTGTAATGTTTTACAACTTCAGATTGCTAGTAAGCGTAGCATCTTTGTTTTGGCCTTGAGGTAATATTATTTCCTAAATTTCCTTTAAACATGATGATATAAACAAACAACATTTAAAAGTTGAACATTTAACTTTACAATCAAAATATAGGAAACATTAGAAAAAGCAAAAATATGTGCATAAGGTAATGTGTGAAGTTTAAATAACTTTGAATTTCAATACAGTTGGTTTAATAAGATTTTAGAACAAAAAGCAGATGGTTATAAAATAAACTATAGATTTAATGTTTAAAATTTATATATATAAATTTTATAATATATGTAATATATAAAAATTATTTATTTAAATACATAAATGTTTAAATATATATACTAATATATTATATATACTATATTGTAGTATATATAAAAATACTTCCTGAATGAATAAATTTGAACATCTTTATTATTTTCTACTTCTAAACCCAGTTTCCAATAATCTAAAAAAATTAGCTTGATAGGTTCGACAAAGTCCATAATGTAAAATAAATATTATAAAATAGTCTTCATTAAAGTATGTTCTAATGAATTAAAAATGCTTTGTATAGATGAATGTACATTGTTTCAGTATAACTTAACATTACATTTTTAATGCTATACCAAACCAAAGATGCTATATTAGCATACTTTATTTCACAGCCATGCTAATTTATAAAAATAAATGTATGCTCAAATTGTCTGCTACAACAGAAATATCTACTTGCATTTTTGAGAATGGAATATATATTTTAAGAACATATCTGTGATTTAAAATAAAATAAAATCTAAGACCTACTTAAATATCTACTTGCCACAAAAAGATCAATTGTGGTATTTAGTAATAAAGTGCAAATATTTCCAGCCAATGGAATTGTAAGTAAATTCCCTTGCTAGAAAACAGGTAACTTTTGGTTTATTAGGCTCATTAGTTTGGTAACTTTTTAATTTAATTAGCATAATATAAATTTAATTTAAAAAATTGCTTGTTGTGAAAATGTGTTGGCTGACATATTATCCAATTCTCTTACTTTAATTAAAATAGTCCATGTTCATTTACTAGTATTTAAACTTAAACAACTAAAGAATCTGTCTTTAATAAGAGACATAAATATTTTGTAGAGTGTGCCTACACCCTGCAGATCCATATCAAAGTATATTGTTGCCATCCTTTTGAACCAATCCAAAAAAATGTACATGATCATGTTTTATAGCTAACCAATCTATAATTATTTCCATTGACTCAAAACAATAGAATCAATAGACTTAATTTCTATTGATTACCCAAGTACTTCTTATGCAAGTGTTCTTTTTTTTTTTAATGTTGGCATATGATGGGGGTACAGATTTTAAGGTTTCAATAAATGCCCTTTCCCCCCTCCCCCCACAAGTCTGAGTCTCCAGCATGACCATACCCCAGACAGTGCACATCTCACTCATTATGTATGTATATACCCACCCACTCCCACTCCCCTGTCCAATACCCTATTACTGTAGTACCTATGTGTCCACTCAGGTGCTGCTCAGTTAATACCAATTTGCTGGTGAGTATATGTGGTTCTTGTTTTTCCATTCTTGGGATACTTCACTTAGTAGTATGGGTTCCAGCTCTAACCAGGAAAATATAAGATGTGCTATATCACTGTTGTTTCTCAGAGCTGAATAGTACTCTATGGTATACATATACCACATTTTGTTAATCCATTCTTGGATTGATGAGAACTTGGGCTGCTTCCATAGCCTTGCAATTATGAATTGTGCTGCTATAAACATTCGAGTGCAGGTGTCTTTTTCGTAAAGCGTCATTGGATCTTTTGGGTAGATGCCCAGTAATGGGATTCCTGGATCAAATGGTAGATTCACTTGTATCGCTTTAAGGTATCTCCAAATTGCTTTCCACAGAGGTTGAACGAGTTTGCAGTCCCACCAGCAGTGTAGGAGTGTTCCTCTCTCTCCACATCCACGCCAGCATTTGTTGTTCGGGGTCTTTTTGATAAAGGCCATTCTCACTGGAGTTAAGTGATATCTCATTGTGGTTTTGATTTGCATTTCTCTGATGATTAGAGATGTTGAGCATTTTTTCATAAGTTTGTTGGCCATTCCTCTGTCTTCTTTAGAAAAGCTTCTGTTCAAGTCCTTTGCCCATTTTTTAATAGGGTTATTTGATTTTTTCTTGCTGATTTTCGTGAGTTCTAAGTATATTCTAGTTATCAACCCCTTATCGGATGCATAGGATGCAAAAATTTTCTCCCACTCTGTAGGTTGTCTGTTTACTCTCATGACTGTTTCTTTGGCTGTGCAGAAGCTTTTTAGTTTGATCATGTCCCATTCATTTATTCTTGTTGCTGCTGTGATTGCCTTTGGGGTCTTCTTCATAAACTCTTTGCCTAGGCTAATATCTAGGAGAGTGTTTCCAGCATTTTCCTCAGAATTCTAATAGTTTCATACCTTAGGTTTAAGTCTGTTATCAAGCATGAGTTGATTTTTGTGAGGGGTGAGAGGTGTGGGTCCTGCTTTAGCCTTCTACAAGTGGCTATCCAGTTTTCCCAGCACCATTTATTGAAAAGGGATTCTTTTCCCCAGCATATGTTTTTGTCTGCTTTGTCAAAGATTAGATGGCTATATGAGGATGGTTTTATATCAGGATTCTCAGTTCTGTTCCATTGGTCAATATTCCTATTTTTATGCCAATACCAGATTGTTTTAATTACTACAGCTTTGTAATATAGTTTTATATCTGGCATATTAATGCCTCCCATTTTATTTTTGTTGCCTAGAATTGCTTTTGATATTCAGGGTCTTCTTTGGTTCCATACGAAGCGTAAAATTATTTTTTCTATATCTGTGAAGAATGCTGATGGGATTTT